>JAOUQV010000004.1:10579806-10593164 GCA_028565295.1 Aspidoras spilotus | reverse complement strand
GAACTACACCATACTAATAAATTATTGTGGTCTAAAACCAGGTGTTTCAGTTTCATTGTCTAACCCCTGTATATATTTTTATATAAAAAAATATATATAAATATATAAAAATAGGTTTTCCATAGAAACCCTGCCTTAATGAACAGAAGTACATTTATTACTGCTTCAGCAGACACAAACTGAGCTGCGTTCAGATCTGTCCCTCACTAAGCACGCTACATGACTGAACTGCCACTACTCCCACAGCAACAAAATAGGGTTTATATTCACGGACAACAGGACACTTGTGCTGAACATTACTGTAGAGCCCCACACAGTCTGAAAAGCGCTTTGCTCTGAGCTCAGTAACAAGCAGATCATTCAGTCACAGATATGGCGGATTCCGAATTTCCGGCACAATCTACAGTGGCTATGTCTGAACGCAGGGACTGAAAGAGAATGGTTTGAATTTTGAGTTGCGTGCTCTCCGACCTCAAAACTGTTACTGTTTGATCCAAAAAGTTCATACAGGCAAATTGCTATTCGTAGTGAGATTTATGGTCACAGTTTAAGTGCATGCTCCGGGTACTTACTGATATTGAAGCTAGTGCAACAGAGTATCCTACTTAGTTATTAAGCATGCTTCACTTTTTATGCAGTTTAGCTTCTGTGTTAATGTTAAAAATAAACACAATGTTCCATAAACTGCACAGTGCACCAGGAGAAAATTTTAATAATAATAATAATTATAATAATAATAAGCTTAACTTATATAACCCAAGGTCGCTTTACAAATAAAGAATAGCAGTGCAGAAAGTAGAAAGAAGTCTCGCAGCAACCGCAGCAACAAGAGTCGAATCACGCAACGTCCTCCGATAACAGGGAGCACGAGTCTGGAAAATTGTTCATGGCAAACATGTCCAGAGCCAACAAATACACCGGTGCACTTTCCTCCAATCATAAAGCAGAGTGCCAGTCCACATGCCGCACCTTGAACAGACACATTCAGTGCCACACAAAGGCAGCTGGAATCTGGAAATGCAGCACGGGTTGGTGAAAAGCCAGACAACCCACCATGTCTCAACCACGGCCCACAAAAAACAGAAAAAAACAAAAATAAAGCACAAAAATCATATATGTATGTAAAAGAAAGTAAAGTAAGAATATCCAACGAGGAACGACAGACCAAACATGCCCTCAACGAGTTTGCATATTCTCCCCGGGTACTCTGGTTTCCTCCCGCATTACAAAGACATGCACGTTAGGTTAACTGGTGTCTCTAGATTGCCCCCTAGTGTGTAAATATATGTGACTGTGTGTTTGTGTGTGCCCCTATAATGGATTGGCACCCTGTCTATGGTTGTTCCTGCCCTCAGGCCCAGAGTTGCCGGGTGTGCACCGGTTTCCCCGTGACCCTAAAACTATGATTAAGCGGGTAAAGAAAATGAATTAATGAATATTAAATATTAAATAATATTAAAATGTAATTTACTAAACTGATACATAATTTAACTAAATGTTGCGAAATTGTGTCCCAATATATCTGTGGTTCTTTTATTTATGTTACTCAATGTCTCCTCTAGGCCTGGTCCTCGTTTCTGTCCTTCTGCACTTCATATTTCAAAACAAATAGCCATTTATTGACAAGAACAGACAAATGGCATGCATCCATACAAATGCAAGCAGTGTCCTAAAATAATTAGGCGAACGAATAAACAAGGGTCGGAAATGAAAAATCAGTTGCATTGATTGGATGCTGTATTGTTAATGAGACTATAAAAATGCTGAAAGGTTTTCTACAATACAGCTGGAAGAAAAACTGCGGCCAGGCTCCGCCTCTAGCCGGCCAGACGAGCCAAATATGTAGATCATTGAGGGAGAAATAGAAAGTCATTACAGGGAAACAATACTTCTTGTTGATTAGTATCTGATCTTCAGCATACCTTGCACATTGGCACAGAACAATCAGCCCATGCTGATGTTTTTAAAATACACAACTTATTCTGCAGCAAACCAAACATGCACAAAACCTTCTCGTTGAAATAGAGAGCATTGCTGAGGTGAGAATTCAAATCAAACAACTTTTAATGAAGTTTCTGAATATTCGCTCGGTAGGAGCTGGAAGATGGTTTTTGATTACACGCTAGTGCAGCGTGGAAAACAAATGACCTATTATTTTAGCGCGAGCTGTCAGAAGCACGGGACTTAGGGTGCGAAAGACGGCTTATTGCTGCAGTCAGTCAACAGCCCAAACAGTCCATCACCATGTGCTTTAAGTTCACGAACGCTTCGCACTGACCTTAATGATCTCATTCCACCTCCAATCAGGCTTTGGGGAAATTTATAGGCAGCAGCTTATATGCCTATTTTCACCGATGTGCTTAGCTTGCAGGACTACCCGGCAGACACTGGAGAAGAAATGAGAATTTTCTGTTGGGAGGGGCCCCAGGGGCACCTACTGAATTTGGTGAGGGTTCAAAAATCGCTCTCCCTAGCCTTTCGAGAAATATTTACTGTTTCATCAGTTGTTTGTAAAAGCTGTCAGTTGTAATTTGGAGGCTGTAGTAATCCACCACGATTGCACCGTCTGAGGTGCCACAAAAGACATGTGACAACTTTGGGGGGCGGGGGTGGTTTGGGATGATCATCTTATAGCACATGTGTGTAATGTGCCTAGAACAAAATTGTTAAAGGTTGGAATACGACATGTCCACCATGCTTATCTGCAAATTGTTATGTGACATTGATGCAAATGCACAGGTCATAAACACACTTTATTGTTTTTTGTTGTTATGTTATTGCTTATTGTGCCTGGAAGATAAAGATGATTATCAGACAAGGAGTGGGAGGATTTTTCTACCAGTGTTTTATTATTTATACTTACTTTTTTACACCCACTGTACATTTTATGATGTAAAATTATTATAATGATCACCTTGTCTGTGTAGGCGGCACGGTGGCGCAGTGGATAGTGCTGTGGCCTCACAGCAAGAAGATACCGGGTTCAAGCCCCGGTGGGTGGACTCTGGAGATTTCTGTTTGGAGTTGCATATTCTTCCTGTGTCAGCGCAAGTTTTTTCCACATTCCAATGACATGCATGCTAGGTTAGTCTGTGTCTCTAAATTGCTTGTTAGTTTGTGAATGTGTATGTGTGTGTATGCCCTATTTTGGCACCCTGTCTAGGGTTGTTCCTGCCCTCGTGCTTAGAATTGTCAAGTGGGCACCGGCTTCCCCATGACCATAAAACTAGGATTTAGCTGGTTGATGTAATGAATGAATAAATGAATGAATGATCTTTGTTGTGTATAATCTGGAGACTATGTATGTTCACATACGTACATACACTTGTATGTGACCAAATTCTGCTGCCTAATTCGTCCAATGTTCCACTGACAATCTGCTCATTTGTACTCACTGTTCTTGGTAAACAAAAAGAAAATACAGCCTACAGAAGGTCCCAGAACATCCTCAGGTCCACTGACTCTAGACTTCTTAACATAAACTATTCTCTGTAGGTGGCAGATCTATAAGTTCTGTGGCTCCAGAATTCTGTAATTATTTGCCAGTGTCTCTCTTTCAAAACTAGTTTAAAATTCATAATCTTAGCATCAAAACCCCTATGTAAAGCAAAACTGGATTGTCTAAGGCCCTTTATAAATGATTATTGTTGTCAACATAGAAGATGTTTGAGACTCTTGAGAGTAAACGGGAGCGCTAATGCTAAAATCTACAAAAAGTGATTCTATACAATCTCTATGCTTCCAATGATGTGATGATCAGGTGTCCACAAACCTTTGTCTATATAGTGTAAGATACATAAAGCACCCTGTTTTCTAAAGGGTATCTAAAAAATCTCTCTCTGCACCCACAAATGTAAAGAGGGCCTATGAGTTAATTTGCAGCCCCTGATTTACAGCTCGGCATCTATCTGAAGCTCTGATCCTTCTCCAATAACAGTAAGCAGGCAGCCCACGCAGGCTCTGTGCTATCACTCTGTTAGTGTAAAAGTACTTTCACTCATTCGAATCATCCTTCTCTTGCCATCTTTCCATCTCTCTCTCTAGTTCTCTAAAACACGGACACAGGCACACACATTCGTGGCCATCCCCAAGCTCCTGTAGGGCGTACAAGTAATAAGTTAGAGTTGTTTGTATGTGGTATGCCATTTGTATTCTGTTTTTTTTGTACCTGACTGCTATCTTCTGACATCTGCTTCATGAGGTCACCATGTTGGCGTGGAAACCGTGCAAGTGAGCTCTCAACCAGCGTGATAGACCCAAGAGAGATCGGAGCTGCCCACACACTATCTGTGGGGCTTTAAGTCTACAGTGCGTGGGAATGTCATTACCATGCGCCCAGAAAACAATAAGCTGCTTAATTATACTTTTAGCATTTATAAGAAGCGCAGCAAAATGGGTAGAACACTCCATCAGCATCAGCCAGTCAAGAAAACCATGAGACAATTAAATGATTTATCATCATTGTCTGTTTGCAGACAACTTGGATGTTTGATACAGCCATCTGTGTTAGAACTGTGATTTAGGGAGGAGGCAACAGTACAAACTATTGTTAAAAACTATTGTTAAAAGCTATTGTTAAAGGCTATTGAGGAGCTGTCAGTGCTACAGATGCTGGCATTTCTGCCTCTGTGTTATCCCTAGTGCAGCAGATTAGGAGTAGGGGTTGTGTTTAATTGTAAATAAGAAAGAACACAATGAATGAAAAAAATAAGCCATACCCACTTTAAATCTAACCCATGCAAACATGATAAAGACAGTAGTACTTTGATAAAAGCCAACTACATAGACCACAATTGATTTATTCTGTGGCTATTATGCTGTAACCTCCATTTGCTGCTCAATGGTAGATGGGAGTACAGGAGAAACTAATACTTCTGATATAAAAAGAGAGGTAAAGCGAGTAGAGGGAAACACTCCAGCCTCTCTCACTTTAACAAGCTGCAGGATACACATTGATCCACCAAGCCCTCACAAACACACACAAACACACACGAGGACTGAGAAGTGGTAAGTGGGATTCTGACTGTGCTGAGCACAGGCAGAAGATTTAAAAAAAAGTCGGTTTATTGTGTCTAGCTTTTGTATAGCACTTTCAGACCGCAACATAATCAGTGCCTCGTCTCGTGTTGCCTTGAAATCTGAGAGAAGAAAATATTTTGCTTAGAATATAAGACAAAAGAAATGTGAATAGCATGAGGAGCAATCCCACAGGCTATTCACATGTAAAACCTTGTTGTCTTCTGGATTAGACAATCAATTTTGCAACAGCACTCTAAGATAAAGCTCCACAAGGAACTGCTCCGCTGGATTGGATTATTGTATTTCCTTTCTTGATGTACCAGCAGGAGCATACACAAGCTGCAGTTAGCCCAGAACGCTGCAGCCAGAGTTCTTACTAGAACTAAAAGATATGATCGTATCACCCTGTCTTATTTACAAAACGCTGTCTTCCAGTTATTTCTGCATTGAATATAAACTTCTATTACTGATGTATACAGCTCTAAATGATCTCGCTCCACAGTATCTAAGAAAACTATTATTATTTTTGACCCACATTGCATGCATCGATCAAAGGTTGCAGGTTCCTAGAAAAATGAAAGTTACAGCAGACAGCAGAACTTTCTCTTACAAATAATCTCCCACCCTACTCTCAGACATTCACTCAGGTTTGATGATGGTCAAATAACTGGTTGATTAATGTCTCAGGTAACTGTCTTGTCTGTGTTACCTTGTGGAACTCCTATTTAGTTATTCTGCTAGTAAATATTGCCAGAGTGTGTACTCTAACAGTCTTCACATTCCTTAAACTGCTAAATTATAATGATCATCCCTAACTATTTTTTATTTTTCTGCCATTTTTCTCCTTCTGTCAAAGATGGACATGTTGCTGCCTTGTTGAGCAACACTCAGGTGTGGAAGATGAGGCCAGAACCAACACTCCACCAGCAGCAATGGCCCAGCTTGGCAAAAAAAAAACCCAGCCAACAAAAAAGCTTGTCAAATAAGGATGGGATTCCTATCTGAGTCTGGTTCATCTCAAGGTTTCTTTTCTCTTCCATTTGAGAGTTTTCTCTTCCAATGTCACAATCCAGCTTTCACATAAGAGATAAACTTCAAAACTTGTGTATTTAATTTCTGTAAAGCTGTTTGCGACAATGTTCCACAATGTTTCGGTAAATAAATAAAAAGAATTTAATTTGAGCTGTGGCCTGTTGATGAATTCTTTTATGACTTGTAAAGTTACTTCAGGACATGTGAGAATCACATCTCACTATTCGATATAACAGCTGACCTCATATTTTACTAAATGTAGTGCTTTGATGATATGCCCCCACATCATTTCCCTTTCCTTCCGCACCATTACCTCTGCTCCTCTGCCAAGGCCAAGCCAGATCTAAGATCTGTCCTTTAGAATAATTTCTCCTGCTCCATTTATTAAGCTAATCCTATACACATTACAGTCCATTTCATGAGACGACTCTGCACTTTAATATTTATGCTGCAATAAGACTGTTTAAAGAGCTTAAAAGACAGGTGTGTGATTAATGGGGCAACAGGTAACAGGTGCCAGTCCAGTGTATACTGCAACTCTTAAGCAGGACGCAAAAATGGGATGCGTTTAGCCTTCCGTGCACAGCCACATCAGCTACACACAAGCAAAAAAAAAAACAACAACTGTGCCTCAGACATCTAAAGAGAGCCTTTGTCTGATGAATGGGAACGAATAGGAAACTGATCACAGAACCAGTGGGTCAAATTTCACAGAGACAATAAATAAAACATTTTTTGCTGATCTATTCAACGATTCATTAAAAATAGTTCTGGACATACTAAATACATTAGCTAGCAAACTGGCTAGTAAAGCCTTAGTAAGAACGCTAACCAGCTAGCCTCATGCTGAACATTTAATACAATCTGCAAAAAGGAATATATTATATTACATTTGAGAATTTAATGCCAGATGGACGTCAGATTCTGTGTCAAAGATAAAACCCATCTAGACTGTTATCAATGACATGTATAAAGCTGCATCTGTGATGGAATGGTAGTCTATTTCAATGAGCAGAACAGTATGTGCACGGTGCCATTGATGCAAAGGCTTATATTTTAATTGTGGAAATTCATGATTGCATCAGGTGACATATTTTCCCTGTAAAGTCTATTCTAGCAGAAAACTATGAACATGTGTAAACAGACGTGTGCAAAGTGTGTGCTTGACTGTTCTGCCTGCACTCCAGGTGTGTCTCTTATTAAAAATGTATGGAACACTATGAAGAGCAGAATCAGACAATAGTCTTGAGCAGATTGAGTTCTGTATACAGCAAGACTGCAACACAAACTGTTTTTAAGTCTCACAAGATTTAAAATATAATGTAAAATAGTGATGGAAATCTGTGGTAAACTTTTTTAAAGCTTCAATTTATACATTTGTTTGTATATATCATATATATATATATAATAGAACCAGGTTTGTCACTGGAAAGCCAATAAATCTTTCTTTGTCCTATCGTCTGTATAGAAAAGGTTATAGTAAATTAATAAATGACATTTCAGTTTTAATGCATTTTTGCTAAGTGCCCCAACTGTTCTTGAAATGGGGATTGTACGTGGAAGTTTAAAAAAATCAGTCATGTCTTTGTCTGTACTTGTGACTAATTACAAAATAAAGTGATAACCCCGAGTTGAGGAACTCATGTTGCTAACACGACCGGCACCTACTGACTTTCCAGTGTTTTTTTCCAGTATTTCCCCAACCTTTATATTTATCCATGTTTCAGTTCGGGTCTTTATTATAAACACTGCATTTGTTTCCTAATTTATTACTTTATGTTTTATAACACAAACATAAAAAATATGCTTAGATATACCTAGTTTGAAAAGCATTAGGTGCTAGGACTTAATAACAAGTGAGGATTAAATGTGCTTGAAATAAACCCTTGTGCAGTTCAAGTGCAGTGAGAATGTGCTTGAATCCTGAGTTAGTTTAAATAAAGGAAGTGAGCCAAACATGGCGTGAGTGTTTTGGATATTTTCTCTTAATGTAATTAGATAAAACTTATCTACAGTTCACAAAATGAGCCAAAGGGTAGAATTAAGTGATGTATAAATGTAATGTGCTTTGTGGATTTGGACTGCCAAAGTCCATCAGTGAATGCAATACAAAATGCTTTTAAACAGTAATTAATGTAGCAGGAATACTAGTTTATATCATATACTATATCACATGCTATACTGAATCCAAATTATCTGTGGACATGTGATTATTTCAATGCGTACCTGGAAAAGGGGTTTTAGATTTTTCTGTAATAATATTTATGACGCCTGCGGGTGGTTTAAACTTTAGTAATGCTCCAGTTCTAAGTTCCACCACCAGATGGTTGCAGTTCTCTAGGACAGAACAGCACTCCGTCCAAAAATGGCAGCTCACGCAGAGTGCAATTCCCCCAATGCTCTCGCAATCCCCTGAATACGGAGTAGATTTATTGGAGTTTGCTCAAATATTAGCATTCTTTGTCTTCCAGGTTGAATGTGAAGAGTGTGTTGCACAAACTAAGCCATGAATTATTCCATGTAAGCTCTAGTTTACGTTGTATTTCAAGTATTTCAAGTATTTCATCTAGAAAGATGTCTTTTCCTGCAATACACTACTCAATCTCTAAACTTTGTTTGAAGCCTTTTTACAGTGTGACATTATCACTACATAACTCCTTTGACAATTATTTTTTGTTGACTTGTTTTTTTATATTAAGTACAGTATGTGCAAAGCTGAAGGCCACTATCGGAGAAACCTTGCTTCTCATCAACGCTGCATTGCTGCAGTAATTGTGCAAAAGGAACTAATTGAGTGGTGTACATGATACGTTTCATGTTCATACTTTTCAGTTGGCCAGCATAGACTGAATTTGGGTTTTTTATTAGTTTATTAGTCAATTATAATATTATAATCATAAAAATAAACACTTGAAATATCGGTCTGTGTGTACCGAGTGTGTATAGTATACAAGTTTCACTTTTTAAATGGAATTATGGAAATAAATAATAAACATTTGCATGATATTCTAATTTTATGACCAGCTCCTGTATATACCTGTAATTATACTTAAAAGATACATCATCTTCATATACGGGTATGCCATTAAAGTATAAGCCTATTTTCTAATATTCTTCACTTAGCCAATGCAATTTCAGCTTTCTAAAGGTCACATATTTATTCAAAAATAAACAGATGCTTTAGATTCATCTAGTATTAGACATTGGCAATCTATGCAGGATCACTCTGTATGAGTTAACGGTTCGGAAGCTGATTTAATTTAGCCTCAACAGAGCATGCTGGGAGCTAAGAAGCATACAGATCAAAAGATACACAAGATTTGAGCTATCAATAAAAATGAGCTAATGTATAAGTATGTGCATGCATTTTTTTTCAGTCTAGTCCCAAAGCTCATCTTAGGATATAGTAAATTATATGCTGCATTTTGTCCATTAACTATCACATTATAATTAGAGAAATTATATAGCTTTTTACATCCAAGTGATTCTGTAAGATAGTGATTCTGTCTTGACTGTTCTTATGTGATACTTGGCTACGCTGAAATATCTATATCTGACCTAAAGGTCAAATGGGATTGTGCAAAGCCTTGAGGGTTGAATACACAGAAGAATATTCCTAGGAGACATAAATATAAATTATTATTATTATTATTATTATTATTATTATTATTAATAATAATAATAATAATAATATTATAGGCAGATCCTGAATCCTGTTAATGCTACGGCTATCCAGACTGGGTTTTCCAATCAATGAAATGTGTGTAAGGTGGAAAACAGCACTTCTTTCCAGTGTATTATTCTTCACTGTGAGTGGAAACAGGAGCTCCAGTTAAAACCTGTGCAGCTGCTGGACTCAAGTCTCTGAGGAAACACAATTAGTAATGGTTGTATGACAGGAAGATCTGCCAGTTGAATTGGCAGGTGACCAAATTATCTTAACACTTTAACCTGGTGATTGAAATATAATTCTGCAGGGTATGTTGGATAACATAAATGTATGATGTTATTCCATTATGTGGAGCTGTACATTTAACATGCCATGAATTTTTATATTGTTCTTTTGCTAATGTTCACCAAAGCTTGACATTGAACCATAAAAAAGATCAATGCATACTTTTAAGCTTGAGCAATAAGGGAAGTAGTAATTACAAAACCAGTCTACATAGCACATCTAAGAACAATACTAAGGCTAGAGATTTCCTGCCCAAATGGGCACAAGGGAGACAGCAGAATTCTTAAACTAGCAATGTCAAACATAGGATGTTACATGTAGATGCTTTACAGGCCACATGAACTGGCATGCACATGAAAAAAAGCCCTCAAGCAACGTGCACTTAAAGTAGTTTGTATGAGCCAAATGTGCTCTTAGCAGATGGAAAGTGCTGGCAAACTATTACAACTAGCTCATACATGATGCTATTTATGCCATCGGGCTACTATTACTATTTCTGTCTGAAAACGTGAGGTCCCTGTCAAACCACAATTGTTAAACAAAATATTATACACAAATATCACATGATATTAACAAATCCTTAGCTCAGTATATGCATTAATTTATTGATTACTGTTTGCCTGGTTTAATTTAACATCAAATCCAGAGAGGAAACAAAACATTCAAATTGATTTTAGTATTCTTTTTTGAGAATATAGAGATAGGAAGACCATGGATAAACTCAGGGCATGCAATCTGTTAAATCTTGAAGCGGATGGGATACAAATAAAAAGACCCTACCAGGTTCCATTTTATAATCAAACCCATCAAATGGGTTCCCATTAAAGTGGCCATTCAGTTTGTGTGTAAAACAATGTTCTAGTATAAGGCTGTCAACGCTTTGCTGTAGTTTGCTTTACAGGTGTGCTCTGTATGATAGTTATAAACAGACTGAGCATTCCTATCTCTTGTCAGCTGATGCAGCACCACGAATTTAAACCCCTAAAGCTCCTGGCTTTTACCAACAGCTCACTCTGGTCCTCTGGTTACACTGAATAAAAAGAACAGTGGATAATTTCAGTGCATTAAGCAAACATTAAAATATCATGAAAAAATCAGGGTGTAAAATATAACTAATTAGATACTGAAGCTGTATAAATTTAAATGTGCATTTATAAAAAAATGTAGCACACTATGTCCAGATTTAATTTAATTCTATACTGCATTCAACCGTAGCATTGTTGGAAATTAAATACTACCAGCCACTTATCATTTTTGCTTTTACCAGCCATTATTTCACATTCACACATTGAATGCAATTCATCAGTTATGTTGCTGGTTATAAACTTTACATCTAACTATAGTAAAATCTCTCAATTCCGCATTCCACCTCCAACTGCACTACACACATTATCCTGGGCACAATTTACATGGAACTGACAGGAACAAACAAATTAATGTTTAAAACAAAAACAGAAATCATCCGCACTCTAGGTACAAGGGCAAGAACAACCCTAGAAAAGAAGTCACTCCACCGTAGGGCACACTATCACACATTAAGGGCCATCGAACCAGGGTCTTTCTTGCTGTGAAGAGACAGCACTACCCACTGCACTGCCGTGTCACCCTGATGACAAATAGTATTTATATTTCTGACATGTGGCAGACACTCCTAACCAGATTGACTTACATTTATCTCAATTATAGCTGATATCATTATGAGCAGTAGAGAGTTAATGGTCTTCTCAAAGGCCCAGCACAGGCAATGGTGGGATTTAAACTCAAGTTCACACCCAATTCTTGAACATGTCGTTCCAGTTTTAATCTCCCTCTGCTGTTATAATTACCTCCTACTAGATTAGTAGAATTACTCCAAAACTAGATTTTGGAATGTGGTTGTGCAGATTTGTGCACATGTAGCGACAAAAGCATTAGTAAAATCAGGCACTGATGGTGGTCCAGGGGTGTCTAGGCTTCAATCAGGGTACTCATTTTATTGGGAACTTTTTCTGGGGCTTTGACGTAATGACCCTGGCCCTGTCTTTATAGAGCTGAGTAGGAGCACAGGGGCATGTGAATGGTGGAATATGTTTGGGTCTCTTAGTTCTGGTGAAAGAAAATTGTAATGCCATAGTATACAAAAATTACATTATACAATGGTATGCTTCCAACCTGAGACCAGAGAAGAACCAAATATGGGCGTGATGGTCAGGCGTACATTTTGTACAGGGACTTGCTGACTTTCTGTCAAAGGCACTGAAATTTAAACTTATGTATATTGTACATTTATATATATATACACACACAAATATATGCGTTTAGTCGAATAAACCTGGTTGAATTTACATCTGACTTATTTTGTCCTGTAGCATATTACTGAAGACAAGTTTTAATTAAGAAATCAGACATTTTAAAGGCTGGTAAGTTAAAAATTTCATCAGATTGGCATCATGTCATTTCTGTACACAGCTTTAGTCATTAAGACTTAAGTTACTTAAAACACTTCAAACAAACAGCCAATGTGAATATGAGACTGGAGATTTCAGCTCAAATACTGCTCCATTTTCTAATCATGTTTGCCTTACATTTTATGACATGGCGCAAAGGACTCGCAATTTATCTTGTATAAAGACTGAGAGTGGAATTCATCATCATTCAAGCCGACACATCCCTCGGGTGAGACTGAATAATACAGGCGGATTTGCCTACATAATAAAGCAGCAGACCAAGGCACACATGGTGAAGACCCATGAATAACGTAGACAGTGATTAGGCTTAGGCACCAGTGTTTGTTATTTACAAATGGAAAGGAAACATATTTGCCTCGTGTGTCACTGGCTCCTCCATAAGCTTGGGGCATTTGTTTCAAATGGTCCAGAATGGTCTAATGCATGGCGAGAGTGTTAGAAAAAGGAAATGAGGTAGACCAAGTAAAAGCAATGCAGTCAAGCCTATTACTTATGAACTAGCTCCCTCCCCTGTACGGATTAAAGCAAACATATGCGCCTTTGGAACAGGCTCAAAGTAAACACACTGAACTCTGATTATGTCTTAAAAACATACTATAGTACTAAATAGCAAAGAAATATAACATGGCATCAAATTATTGTGAATCCATAGAATAACTGAAAACCAACACTGAAAGGTACAATATTTAATTCAGAACCTGTTTATACAAAACATACCTAAAATATTAATCCGACCCTAAAGCCATGATGTGCTCATATATACAAAATATAAAAGATGTTTAATCTATGAACTGCACCCATTCAGGTACCTGCAAATGACAAATAAAACATATCTGCCGAATGCTGCAACAATCATCTCATGATATTGAAGACATGTTTATGGTTTAACATGCATCTTTTAAGTG
>JAOUQV010000004.1:10377141-10400534 GCA_028565295.1 Aspidoras spilotus | reverse complement strand
ATTTTGAACACAAATGAAGACGCAGACAGTGTAGATGAGTAAAATGTTGACATACCTGTACTGTAGCTGTCCTCTCTCTCTTGGTCATGTTATTAGCACATACCTCTGGCAGCCAACTTAACAGATACGAAGTGTGACCCCTCTGCTTTTCTGCAAAGTGAAACAGAGGAACACAGTATATTAGATCTGTACCCTGCTTAAAATTTCAAAGGCTACATGGACATAGTTTAAGGGACACGTCACCGCCTTCTGTCCTCTTCCTGTTCCGTGTCCAAGCACCATTACATCTTTCATCAAACTCATCTCCCACAGTGCATCAGTTTGTCAGAGGCTCAAAGAACCATGTCCCCCCCATCTGCTTTTCATTTCACATCCATATTTATATTATTAAATCTGTCTTCATATGTCTTTTCAACTCTTTCCAAGAGATAGCAGTAAATCAGCACCATTTCTTTATAATGCTATGTGCTTTCAGCAGAACTCATACCCCAACCAAACTCATCATTGCAGAACATTATGTCATCAAATGAGTAATTTCTGAACAGTCTTTCTATGAAATGTGTTGGAGGATGTACAGAGGGGACAACCCGAGGAGTGTCTATTTATATAGGATTGATACAGTTGTGTATTTGTAATGCTTCTTAACAAACCATTAGTCACTATGCTGCTTTTCTTTGGCTCCAGCTGCTTAATGGCACGGACAAATCATCTGTGATGCTGAAATATCTGTCTAGCACAGTTACCATCTGTATAATTGGGGTGAGCAAGAGCAATGCAATTGAAAACTGAATTTGATATGGTAGTTGCAAGTGAAATACAAAAGCTGCTCTACTTGCCTGGGAGTCGACTCTTCCAAAACACTTTGACCTGCAGCTGGTTGTTGTGGTAGTGGGGTGCAGCAGCCTCAAGTCGGAGGACTCTGGGAGATGAGCGAGAGATGGGTAGCTCATTGGAGTAGTCCCGTGAAATCGGTGAAGAGCCTGTCACAAGAACACAAGATTCAAGTTCACCAAGTGGAATTCATTTAACACATGACCCTTCTGGGGCCTTCCATGATTGCTTGCCGGATCACAGATTCTCTGTGGGAGTGCACAATGGAACGTTTTTGAAAATGGAAGCAGATGTAAAGCCGAACAATTATGAAAATGTAATTATTCAATGCAGTTAAACAAACACATTAAATATAATACATTCATAAAAAGATGCTCATGCACCTAGAAGTCCTTCAGATCCATATCCGTCTGCTATTGATGTATATTGTTGTAACTGAAGTTATACTGAAGTCTCAGAAAGTCTGAAAAAACTAAAATATATAACATAAAATAAAGTAATAAAATAAAATAATAAAGGAGAAAAGAAAATGAATATTTCAGTTCTGAAAAATGGAATAAAGCATCAAGTAATTCAAGCTGCTGGGACACACACAGCCAAAGCACAGACTGGTTCACACAGATTTCATCATTCTTCGCTGCATACGTATATAGAATTAATTTTTCAGAATTAGTGCATGATTTATAAAGCATAATTAAAAGCAGATAACCACAATATGAGAAAGAGAAGTGAGTTATACAGTATGCTAACTAAAAACGTGGTGAGGTGTTTCAGTCTGGCCATTTCCTTAAACACTCCCTTTAGTGACCCACAATTAATCAGAACTCAGATAAGAACTTTTCCAGAGTGATGATTTACGCCTGGAAACTGCTACTTGTACGACAGGTTAACTCCTTTCATCTCAAGAAAAATGACTCTTTTAGGTGCCAAAAAGTAAACCCCTGTAAAAAAAACCCCTGTTCCAAAACGAGAGGCTTCCTCCAATAAAGGACTCTGGTGTTTTACTGTCCCTGGTGTTGCATGATCTTCAGTGACAATGCTGATTAATAGTTATAGGGAGGTGAGAACAAAAGAGCAAATGTTCACATCTGACAGCATTATTACGTAATTTATGTATTTGGCCTCAGGCTCATTGCAAAATAATTAATTCAACTACATCAGCTGTCCTGCAGATAAATGATGTTCACGCAAGCAGAACCAGAAACAAATGGTGCTTGTTCAGATCCAGAACTTACCAGCAACTGTTTTAAAGGAGAGCTGTGAACGGCTGCTCTTCAAGCGCTTCTGTCCCCAGAAAGAAACTGCCTGTATGTTTACTATATAGCGAGTGTCTGGCTGGAGTCCAACTAGCTCCATCTCCGTCAGAGTCTAGAACGCACGAGGAAAAATGACAGGAGGGTTGATTAGGAATAATAATAATAATAATAATTAGACGTGAATTTAATAACTACTAGAGTGCTTTGAAAAGTCTGCCCTGTTTTATGTGCATGTCATTTGTCATGTGTGTGTGTGTGTGTGTGTGTGTGTGTGTGTGTGTAATTTGGATGCTGATTGTTCTGCACTGTACCAGTTCTCACACTGTAACCTCTCCCCATAGAAATAATTAGAGTGACATTGAAAGAGTGCTAGAAAGTGAGAGTGAGAATGGTAAGAATATGAGATTATTATAATATGATTATTTTATTAGTACTAGTAGCAGTAGTAGTAGTTGGACTAGTAGTAGAAGTACTAGTAATAATAGTAATAATTATTTTCAACACAGTAGGTGAGGTGGAACATGAAAAGGTGCAGGCTGCTTACAGGTTCCTAGAATAATGAAAGTTATAATGGGTGGCATAAATAAAACTGAATTGAATTATGTAGTAGGTAGTAGTAGTATTAGTATTAGTAGTAGTACTAGTAGAGTTAACACAATATTGATAGCAACAGTAGTAGTAAAGGAAGTAAAATTACTGCTAATTTTTACTAGAAGTAGTGTCTGTAGCAGTACACTAGTACTGTAGTAGTAACAGTAGTATCCATGATGGTCTTGGTGATATTTGTAGGACTGCACTTACATTTGCTTTAATTTAAAGGAATACCAAGGTCACTATGTCACAGCACAGATTTAAGTATTTTTAACTACAGACATACAGAGCTCATTATATCTTGTAAATAAATATATATTTTAGCATATATTTTACTTTTAGATGTTCTTACTGTGACTGACAGCATAACTAAACAGAAGTCTAAACAGACGTTTTGTCTCTGAAGCTGTAGACAAAACAAAGGAACCAGTAGGAGAGACATTGATTCTCCAGATGAGGCAACTGAGCTCCAGGGTTTGTGACATTAATAGTAAATAATGAGTTTTAATATGTCCAAGCTTCTTCAAATAGCCAAAACATGTGTTTCACAAGTGTGCGAATAAATGAGCCCCATGAAACTCGCATGAAGCCCCCATATCACCACGGAGCCATATGTTATGCCTTTCAGACCTCTATTTTAACTCATACTTCAATAGGAAACTGCGTTTATGCTCAGACCAGTCATGCAACATGAACATGGGTCTTTTATGAGGGAATGAGGCTAGAAAGGGGTGTATTATCACTGTAATGAATAGGAAATGAATGCTGCATTGGCATTATTGACTCATTTCTACCTGTTACCGTACATTTATATTCAGTAATGTTATAAATCTTCATCAGCAGTCTAGTTTAAGCCTGTTCCCTCTGTTCTCAATGCTTCCTTTTACATGCTGCACAAAAAAATCTCAACTAGCCCTTTGCAGAAATTTCCACGTAAATGCTTCAGGCTCCAAGACAAACATTTTTATAGTGTGGCTCATAACAAGTGCCCTAACATTCTGTAAATCCTGCCTGGCTCTTGGTAGAATTTTTCTCTTGCTGATGAGGTCAGGGAAAGCTGTTTAGCACAGAGAGAAGGAGCAAGAACACATATTACACACATATAATACTATCTCTATCATTTTATCATGAGCATTCAATAAAATATATCATAATAAGATCTTAAACTTTTAAATGTCAGTATCGATTTGGCAGTGTTGTATACAGTCCACCGTCAACCTCATCGTCAACCATCAACGCGGGGAAAGTTCAGCAATATTGGTTTCATAGATTTTTTTGGAGTTGCCCTCTCACACATGTAATGATTATCCTGGAGATGTTCCGTGCCGAAGCGTTCAGACTACAGAGGCAATGTTCCGCGTGCCTAGGCAAGGGGCACTATCTTGGTGATGTGTTAAGTACACATGATGCAAAACATACTTTGCGAGAGTAGAAGAGTTTTGTTTGCCGTGAGGACGGCGGCTGAATCAACGATAAAGAAGATGACGGTTTTAGTGTCAGTATTAATTTTGTATTTATCTGCATGTATCTGCAATATAAATGAAAGGGAGGGAAGAGAATACAGACAACGTGTGTTTTATCAGACATACCTGGTCCATTCGCAGCACTGTTATTTTTCTCATATACACCTGTGATACCGATGTTGCTGAAGCTGAATTACTTTTTTAGTTGACCTGAACACATCGGTATATCTATTTGAACCCTGTGTGGTCACTGAGCGAAAGATTTAGAAAATATGGAGTTTATTTGATCGTCTTTGATGAGGGATTCTACACACACACACACATTCATGTTAAACTATAAATAATGAATTGTTCATGAAGTATAAAAAGTGTTGAAAAGTAAATGATACAAATTTTATGATTATATCCTGTAGTTTGTGTAAATCCACTTTGAGACTGTGTTACATTGTAAATAAATAAAGTTGAATTGAACTGAATTATATTTATAGATAAAATGTAATTTTCGGAACATTCACTGCTGCGTTCCCACATGTGCTAACTGATACTTCACCCAGAACTCTGACCATGGTGACGCGGGATGAATTTTTTAAGTGGTCGAGTTCACACATATAGCTCCTCTGGGTAAATTTGGGAATATTTCAGGATTACGTTACATGTGTGAAGGAGGAATTATTCTGTTAAAACTATCCGTTCAGACAAATGAGCGAGAAAAGAGATTTATACTTATGTTGGACTGATATCCTCATTGTGCTAAATTGTGCATACTTCTGAGTCCATTTCAAACTCGGATGACAAAGATATAAAGTTGTAGTCTTATTGCTTTAACTCCACAGTGTTTTTTGGCAGTCCTAAATGATATTTTAACATCTTCAATGGGTTTCACTCAAAATAAATGAGTATTTTTCGAAACCTGTTCTCTTCTTTATAAGCTACTGTTCAGTGCAATGGATGGTTTTGTCAGAGCTAGGAGTTATTGCATTGTAAAAACAAATTACCTAATCAAAACCATTTGAGAGTTGTGGCTTCAAGTGCTTAGGTTACAGTAAAATACGATGATCACGAGAGCAGATGAGGTCTTTGTACTACAGGCTTTGTGAAGAAATAAATACACTCCCTAGCACTTTATTAGCATGCAGGTGGTGCACATGAGTTCGGCACCTGCAAGCTAGCACTGGCTAAAACTATGAGTCTGAAGAGTGTAAATATGAAGATAAATTCTCAAGATCTAGTTTAGATTTAGGACTTCCTCAGTCTGAAGTGTTCATGGGATAACAGTCCCCTTTCGGTGCAGGTGCCAGATGACTTTCTATAGTCAAGAACACAAACAGATATTTCATACATTTCAACAGCTGGGGAAAGCTAAAAAAACTCACAGGACATCATTGGGCTTTGGCAAAGCTGCACACACTCGCTTTTCTCCAAAACATATTTTCCATTCACCAAAGATATATTCAGTGTTCAAAAAACCACTCGGAGTGAAGGTGAGACAGAAGAATATGTTTGAAGCCAGAGTTAGAGCACCTCTTGGCTTCTAAAGAGAGCTGAGTTATGAGCTGCACTGGGGAAGCCTTACCCCGTCTGCGACCCGGCTGCTTTCCTTTCCACTAGGGCCGTTCCAGGTCATCTTGTAATGGTGGATTTGCAGGTCTCCCTCTCTAGGGGGGTCCCAGTGAAGCAGAACATTCACCCTGCCATCAGTGCTCACAGTCTGATTCCCTGCACTGATGTTCTGAGGCCTCTCTGGGGGCAAAGGGTCTGTTGCAGGAAGAAAATAAAACATGAAATTAGTTTTTTTCTGAACCTTATCATATTTATTTATGCTCTTTTGATGTGACAGTCCATGCAATCCAGAAAACTATACAAATCAACAACTCGCGGAAACTGCACGGTCAATGAGGACTGAAGTCAATGGATAAAGCTGTCTGACACAACTGTGCTGGTGTGTTCACTTTTTCTTCCTTTTTACAGAGCCAGAGGAAGGAGCTCAGCAGGATGTAACACCCAATTAAATTGGGTTTATTCAATGCACCAGCGAATAATTTAGAGCAAAGGAATAAAACGTACTGGAGTTATTAAGAGAACAAGATAAATGTTGGAATGGCAGAATTACAATGACATGTCAGCAGAAGCAGAACTGGATGTTATTATACTCCTGTGATTTTTGTTTTTGTTATATTGCTTTCACTGTATTTCATGGTTCTGAACTGCAAATGGAATGTTTTCGCAAACCCGCGCCACTGCTCAGCGCCATGAGTGTCATCGCGTGTGTGTGTTTGTGTATGCATATTCATGGTGCATTACTCCATGATATATGATGAAAGTCGACTCAGTCTCTCCACTGGGTGGGGTGGATAAGCCTCACACACTTCAACATAAGAAGGGGTGTAGAAATCATGTTGTCTGAACACTTACAGAGATCTACTCCTCATTTTACAGCGTTTCAACCTCATCACAATATTTTGAGAAGTTTCTAGGTCTACAATGTACACAAATTATAATATTTGATCCAAGGTACAAGCACTTAACATGAGGAAATGTTCAGACTGTGCCACAGAATCTCAGAAAGCAGCAGTAAACCTGGAACACATTTTACCTTTGAAAGTGAGCAATCTGATTTCAAAGAGCATGAAAGAGCAGTGTTATCTACTGTAAACGGTTACTGCAGATGGCCTTTGGGGTAGGCTTCCAAACACTCTGCATCAGTACAAAAACAAAAGCTCCATTTCGTGCTGCAAGGCAACCCCCAATCAACACACGTGGCCCTGCTGCCTGCATTTAAGGTCACAAGTGGGAAACTGTCACTTGGATTTTTCTCTCACTGGGTCATATAGCCTCGGAGGAGGAACCTTTCATCTCCAGATATCCTTGAGTAATGTCAGCTACGCACATGACCTTCGACCTTCAGCATTCTTCATGCACCCCCGCACCCCTGCCACTTAGATGTCCCATGGCAATTTGATGAAAGTTGCATGTTTTGTGACCCCAATGAAAGGCGTAAGAGAGCCATATGGTGAAAAGAGGGCTCTACAAAGTGTTATTAGGTAACTGTGTATTATATCGATTAGTTTCTTAGCATTTAACCGAATATGACTAAAGTTGTGCTTCCAACAGAAAACGGAAAATTACGACAGATTCCATGTTTATAAACGAGAAAATGGCAAAATCTGTACAAGCAAAAGACTTTTGTATATTTTTATTCCCTTCCTTCTTCCAAAGACTTAATCTTTCAAAATAAAACAAGAATTGATATGAGTCATTACTGGTGATGGTTTCAGTCTGGATGTAATTATTGTTTGGACTTGGGACTTTCAATGGTCTCACGTAGTGAATGTGCCAAATCAAGCACCCCTGTGGTCTTAGATGACATGAGGCACGTCCCTGAGAAACACGAGTGCAAATCAAATAAATAATCTGAAACAAAACAAAAAAGCAAAGACAGACACAATGAGACAATCTTGCGCATGTTCTCATTTCTACCCCTGTGTGTTTGTTTGCTGCATATCCATGGGAAATACAGACCCAAGGCATTTCTCCATACACTAAAACATCTGACACAATGTCGGCTCACCATACTCTCAGCATGAGAGATGTGATGTATGTGTATGTTTGGGTGTGTGTGAGTGAGTGTGTGAGACAGTTGAGTGAGGTGGGCTGTGATGATGTACAGGCTGCGGACTGCTCTGGGTTCATGAGGGCCAGTTTTACAAAGACGGCTGACTCTGCAGTGTTGCTGAACTGCTGCGAAGGATTTGCACGTTCATCTCTAACTCCTCATAACTCCTCGCACTCACTGGTGTCGCAGCGAGCTACACTGAGGCTTTGCCCACATTACTAAGTATAGGGTTGAAAAAACAATGTCATATGCGGACATGATCAACGTGTCTGCAGATGCTGTAAATCTGTGTAGTGGTTTACCTCGTGTTGAGAAGAAGTGCTTGCTGGGAGTGGTGAAACCACGTGTGCCCTGGCTGTTCACTGCCCCAACCCGAAACTGGTACCACCTGTGGGGCCGGACATCCGTCAACACAGCCCGCTCCTGCATGGTCTAGCAGAGACAGATAGAGAGAGGCAGGGTCAGGGTCAGATTTAATTAAGACAAATTAGACAAAAGGAATCCATCAGTGCTGTAATGACTAGTTGATCGTCTGCAAGAAGATCTCTGTAGACCTGTTGAAAAGAACTGTTTAGTGTTCATATTCATTACCTTGTAGTTCTTATTGCGTGAAAACTGAGATGACAATGAACTGTTTGTTTCAAATGTCTCCTGATCTGATGGTTTGAAATTTAAAGCCCAATTAGGGGGTTGTTGAAATCATGTCCCTGGATGAGCTCTGAGCCTCTCAGTGATGCAACATGTTGTCGTTTTGGATCTTTATTCTGGAACATTGGATTTGGATTTCATTTCAAATCAACAACGATTAGTTTCATGTGCAAAATATCCACTTTCATTCGAAGGCATGTTGAAAAGAAATAAAAATCTTTTAGGCTCCCAGTTTATTACAGACATCAGTCTGTGTCCTTACATTGTCATAATTCCATGCTCCAAAAAGCATGTAGTCGAGTTTAGTTCAGATATTAGGAACCAGGAATGTCTAAATGAGAGGAAAGATGGCTATCCTGAATATAAAAACAAGCAGATGCATTCAAAATGAGACAATAGTGAAAATAAAAAACACAATTAAGGTCAAAAACCCTATCTAATGTTGATTATGCAATATTCCAGCGCAATCTGTGAATGGCAAAAAAAATGACTCTGTAATTCTAAGAGGAGAATTATTCAATCAACTATATAGCAAATCTAATTATATACACTATATTGTCAAAAGTATCTGCTCGACCATGAAAACCAATTCCATGAAGCTCTCTGCACACCGTTCTTGAGCTAATCTGAAGGCCATGAAGTTTAAACATGAAGTTTAGAGGTGTGTAGTGATTGACTCTGCAGGAAGTTAGCGACCTCTTCGCAATATGCACATCAGCATCCGCTGACCCCCGCTGCGTCAGTTTGAGTGGCCTAACACTTTGTGGCTGAGTTGCTGTCGTTTCCAAACACTTTCATTTGTTTATAATACAGCTGACAGTTGACTGTGGAATAAAAATGGATTTGTGGCACAGGTGGCATCCTATCACAGTTCCACGCTGGCATTCACTGAGCTCCTGAGAGCGACACATTCTTTCACAAATGTTTGTAAATACAGTCTGCATGCCAAGGTGCTTGATTTTATACACCTGTGGCCAGGAAAGTGATTGGAACACCTGATTCCCATAATAAAATAAATAAAAATAATGCAAATACTTTTGGCAATTAAGTGTACATTCACTGGCGACTTTATTAGGTACACCTTGCTAGTTAAAGAGTTGATTCTCCTTTAGACTTCAAAACTGCCTTAACTCCGTAGCACTCACCGGATGGGTCGTTATCTGTAAACCTAGAGATGGTTGTGCCTGAAAATCCTAATAGAACAGCCGTTTCTGAAATAATCAGACCAGCCCGTCTGGCACCGACAACCTTGCCATGTTCAAAGTCATTTAATTCACCTCTCATTCCCATTCTTGTAATCAATATTTCCACTTCAGAAAGTTGTCTTAACCACCTCTACGTGCCTAAATGCATTGAGTGGTAGCCATGTCATTGTCTGATTAGATGTGTGTGTTAACAAGCAACTAAACTTGTGTAACTAATTGTGTAGCCAGTGAGTGTATATAGTCTTGACTTACATATACCTGTAAGAGTATAACTAAGGAATCATGCACTTTTCTATAAGCCAATCAGAACTGGAACAGATATGATCCCAGTGACTTGACAGGGTTCTATGATGAGTTGATCTAAGTGTTTTAGAAACTGCAGTCACTAGAGTTTACACAGAAAGGCATTTACAAATGTCCTTGTCGATAAGATATATCAGGGGAGAATGGCCATACTGGTTGAAGATGACCACATGGTTATAACCATTATTTACATACGTGGTGAGTAGAGAAACATCTCAGAAACACATGTTAAAACCTGAGGTGTACGCGCTACAATTGAAGATGACTCTCAGGTTCCACTTCTGTTTGCCATAAATATAAATCTGAGACTACAGTGGATCCAAGCTCCAAGATCTCACTGAGTGGAGAACAGACACCTTCACTAAATATCAGCAAACACTGGGTGCTAGTTCTGAACGAATGACATACCTGCTCACATCAGTAAATGTGGCCAGTACATGCAGAGTTGTTTTTATTGGAAACGTGTTACTTTTCTAATTTTCAGTTTCAAATAAAATTGAAAATCAATAAATATGATCTGTTACATGTAAAAAAAGATGGTTTCAAGACGAGCAATGCTTTTAAGCAATGTAGATTAGATCATTTGTTCCTGTTGGTATCCTGCGGCTTTTTCAGTTCTAAATGTTCTACATTATCGATCACAGAGCTCATACTAATGTACCACCGAGATATGTAATTCATCCAAGTATTTCCATTATCAAAGCTGTATAAGTCTGAAATGTCTACACAAATTAGCTTCGACAATTTGAAATCTGTCTCAAAGAATTGAAAACACCAGGATTCTGTCACTTGCAGAGAAAATAAATGTCATTTTTATCCAGGAACAGATGACGATAGTGTGAATTGCGTTTATGGAAATCTTGGCCCGTTGCTGTTCACTTACCATCAGAAGAGTGTTCCAGGGTGAGGCGTCGTCCTCGCTGGGATGAATGCCATGGTTCCATCTCCTCTGTAGAATATACAGCACTGGCTCAATAGACACGTTGAACTTAGACATCCATGTCACCTCCAGCTGTCCGTGTTGGTCCTCTAAAAAGGCCATGTCTTTCCTTGGCTTCAGGGGGACGCCTTTGACACAGAGATGATATGATGGGAAGCACCTACGTAATGTCCTACTTGTTCTGCACGTTAAGAATATTTGGCAAGAGAATGTGGCTATAAATATAAAAGATAATATGATTGTATAGTGCAACATAAAAATGGGTCGTTGGTGTTCAGAGTATTAGAGCATAACGTGCATACATCTAATATTCTCCAGTGAACACCAAGAAACCAAAAGTCTGGCTTAGTGTGCTGTAACTTTCCATCAGCAGAGTATTCTGATTTTTTTCGGCTCGTTAGATTACATTTCATATCATAATCACCTGCTACTTATAAATGAGCATGTGATAAATGATATTCGGATCTACTTAAGCCCAAATATTCGTATTGTACCTTCCTACCTTTATAAAGGTTAGTTGGTGCTTGACAGGTGTGGCCACACCCATTAGAACAGCACTTTTTAGAGCCAGAGCACTCACGGTCAGCACTGCAACTCTCAACACAGGCAGCTGCAAAGCCAGACGCCCTTTGAGGAGATGGACAATCACCCTGCTTCTGTGTCTGCAGTGACAGCAGGAACTCAGCACTAGTTACACACTCGTGGTGCTTCTTTGTATAGAAAGGAGAGATGGAGTGACAGAGAGACAGAGCAGAAGACACAGTGCTTAGCAGAAGACACCCACCCATGTTCCCTGGCCATAAAGGTTCCATATGAGAGTCATTCAAGTTGCTCGCAACTTCACACTCCCGCCAAGGCTGGAAATGTATTTACTTTAAGCCTGAAACAGATCTGATGCACACATTGCTCTGCTTCTGAGCACAAATCTGCGTTCTTGTCCAACTGACTGTTAATACGGTATATGAAATAATCTCCAAGTATTACTTTACTCCATGCTTCCCTGGGTTGATGCAAGGCACGTGTTTGTTTCATTGGGTGAATCACACAGTTGGGGAAACTACAAAGCGACTGAAAATGACACTGTAGTGCTTATAATACAACAGGTTTTATGGGCTGTACATCTTTGTAGAAATCGTGTAAATAATTATTTAATTAACACAGTAATTACTTTATAAATGCAGAATTACATCATTTTGTCTCGTCTCAGACCCAATCTTTAGAAGAGGATTATAGGAACGTAATCAAATCTGAAGCCAGGTGGAGAATATGAATGTGACTTAATTTCCCAGTTACATACAGTACAGGCTCCTCATGCTTAAGATTACACAAAGCATCATGATGTAACCTTATACGCTGGCTCACAATCATCCTCATATAGCTCCCTGATATGGAAGAAATTGAATCACAGTGAGAGGTTCTACCAAACAAGCACATTCATCATGTCTAGAGCACTTGGCTCTGTCGGCTAATGCATCATCTCTCAGCAGATTAACGACTCTTATTTTCTTTATGTATGTATCTCATATCCCTTTGTGGTTTAGTGCTCATCCTCTGTTGGTTTAGCTGCACTGATTCACTCAAACACATCTAAAACAGACTTTCTGGGGTAAGGCTTACCTCGCAAAACTTGTGAGTAAGAACCCTTCTTGTTTCCCATAATTCTCTGCATGGCTGTAGGCACTGTAGACGGAAAGAAGGAAAAAAAGTAAACACTGAAGCCAAATATGCCAAGCAAGTTTAACCTTACATCATAAAACCAATCTAAGTCATAAATAACTACTGCAATTTAGTCTTTTTTCTACTAAACACACCCTGGTACCCGTAATCACATTTTCCTGCTATAGTATGGACAGTTGACATGGTTAGTATTAATAGGCAATTGTTCTTTTCAGAAGCTTCTCATGTACAGTCCATGTCTATGTGTTAAAATATTTATATTAGAAATTCACCTGGAAAAATGACAGTAATCCACTTACACACTTTATTAGAAATAACTGTACAGATGCACATTCACAAAGCTTCAGTTCAGTTCATAGAAATGGATACAACCTTAATCTCAATGACCAGCACAATGGCTTGCTTTAAGTATTTTATAAATTGTGGTCTCATGCATAACGGTCACTAGATATTACACTGTGGAAAAACAAACACCTTGAGGTAAGAAGAAACTAGTTCTAGCCTATAGAAATGCTCAAATAGTGATTTTAATAGTATTAACAGTGAGACTCAGAACATACAACATACCAACAATGAGGTGGATGGGCTACAGTAGAGTTTAACATTACTGTTAGCCGAAAACTGGAATCCGAGTGGACAGTTAAAGACTGGACAAAGACCAGGTGGTATTTTTTAACTTCAGCAGTCAGGATTTGGTAAGCAATCTAGGTATTTCCTGTAAAGTGGCCAGGGAGTGTGTGTTTGTAAGTTGACCTAAAGTCAATGCACATGTTTAGGTTGGGGGTTCAACAGACAAGAATATATTCATTATAACAGTCTAATATGAACTGTCAGCCTGCTGGTCAGGCACAAGAAAAATAACCATGTCTGTCAGATAAAGCAGAACAAACATTACTGTGTAATGAGCGTTGTGCGTGGAAATTGGCAGATGGGCATAGAGGTATTTCTTAATTTGTTATAGACGTGCCAACTACTTATGTTTGCAAACATATTGGGTAAGCAATAGGTAAATTTCCTATTTTCTACAGACATGCTAGCTTTATAGCAGGGTTCTGGGATTCTATTGCTGAAATGCTTGAGACCTGCTAAACCTAGTAATTAAAAAGAATTTGAATGAACTGTCTGTAAATTCTTCTTTAATGCCTTTCATTCGGTTCGACGCAGAAGTCACACTCCCTTGTTCTTGTGGAAAAGACTCATGCTTCTAACTGAATCACTTATATTCAAACATTCAACCGTTTAACTAAATTCATCCACTTTATTGCCAGAAAAGCAAAGAAAGTGAAAATAAACGGTTTCAGATAAAGGAAGTAAGACTTTTATTTTATGAAGTAAAATAAATATTTAACAGAAGAGTAAATCCTCTGTTTAACATTACACGTCGTTAATGCTTGAAATATAGATTATAGTGCCACACTGACACTAAAGGGTGTGTACAATAAAGTGTTTAGTCTCAGTCCTCCCGTTCTTTCCTCTTCAGCGCGCCACTCACTTCAGTCCCTTTAATCTATCAAACATGTGCGCTCCCGGCAAGCCTCTGTCTCTGCCTCACTGGGCCAAGCCTAGTCATTCATGTCGTCTCCAGTACAAGCTGGACAATATTAAGACATCTGTTGTGTGTTATATGATGGATTATTTCAACATCTGCCACCATCTATTCTCCGCTGGAGAAAAGACGGCTTTCGCTTGGCCACAACCCGCGGAGTGTTCTCTGCCTTACGCAAGAGAAAAAGGGGAAAAGTTGCAGGAAAACAAAGGTGTCACTTTACCGCAAATATAATCACAGCAAATGTGTAAATTTGATTTATCAGACAGTCATGCTGAGCCCGGTCAGAGTGGTTCTGCCACAAAGCATCCAAAAGTCAATATGAAAGAATTCTGACACACATTTTTTGCATGTGTGGGATCTTGAAAGTGAGAGATATAATTTCAGGAACATTGATTCATCCTGATAACATTAGAACAGTTTACAGACATTTTCAAACACACTCTCTCGTGTATAACTCAGTTTAATATAATAAAGTGGACGTGTGTGTGTGTGTGTGTGTGTGTGTACACACTTTTTCTCTGTTTCTGAGGAACAAATCTTCGAGGGAAAAAGGAGATGGTGATAAACACAGAGTAAAGAAACATCTAAAATGGTGTGGAATATTTTTAACAGAAAACTAAACAACATGGCTGGTTTTAAACACAGGGTCAAGCAACTGTTGATACGCACTTTTATAAGAGTATGGTATGTAGTATATAAGAGCATCTGGTTTCAAAACCAAGGCCAGACTGACCATTGCATGCACTGCCTCCATCTAACAACCGCTGACAGCCTTCAAAGGTCACCTTCACACCCAGCACTTCAAAACCAAAACCCACTACCCCCTCTTAGCTAAACATACCCCGCACTCCCAAACACACAATGCCTGCAAGCCATCAATGTGACAACACTCTCTGTTGACGGTATGGAAATGGGGCCAGTGGTAAACTCAGTGCCAATAAGGAATGGCACATGGGAGCTGGACTCCATTAGGGAGTCTCCTGTTCTGCTTGCTGCTGCCTCTGCAGAACAACTCCCATATTCATCACAACTAAACAGGTATGCAGTGCTTAGCCTGAGCCTGACACAGGTTATCAGCGACTAATTGCTCTAATGTGAAGGGCACCAACTTAACAGTCCACGTCCCATTAGGTGGTGATGGACGGATGACAGGCTACATCTGGAAGTTGAAATGCAAGTTAAATGAGCTAAGATAAACCACGATTTGAACACACTTTTGCATTAAATACATTTTATTAACAACGCTGCATGTTTAAACTTAACAGAACTGTACTTTATAATGAAAACGATCATTTACTGAGGGACATTAGTGCCATTCCTTTTCTATGACAAAGCCCAAGTGTTTATATGATGGTATCCCACAGGGCCAGAAATGGCTAGCTCGGCTGGTCTTTGGCTTACAACGTCTGAGTAAAGTTGACTCTTTGGCCCTGTCATGCTGTATTGACTAGCCACTGACAGACTCGCTTAGTAGGAACTTTGCGTCCAGTGAAAAGCACTTAATCTTCTTTGCCAGAGAGAAAATGAAGGTGTCAGCAAAGTAGAGGACGTGAGCTTACCTGTCTTTTCTACAGCCACAGAGTCAAATGATACACATTTTAAAAAATTTCAATACAATAATTAAAAAATTAAAATGTATAATCACTTAAAGTTTTTTATAAATTTCACAAAATATTTTCTTGGAAATCAAGATTCTTTTCCTCTGTAAAATTTACAAGTCTAGACATTTTATTGAACGCATCAGACCTTCACCAACACATTTATGTTCTTGTTTAATAAAACTTTCCAATGAAGTAACAAATAAGAAAACAATTGAAATTGGGATTATTGTTCCAGCTATAGAAAGAAGAAAGACTCATAAAGTGAAACCCTGCTATAATTAATGGAAATAATAATAAAAGTTCTAATATAGATGAGTGACCAATGAAAAACACAACAAAAGTGACTTGTAATGTTTTAAGCTGCCCGTGAACTTGAACTTCATCTTTCTGTGGAATCCATTCTCTACAACAGGATGAAGACTTTTTCTCCTAAAGATATTCCTCACTTGCCTTTTTGATGATGATGGTCGAGAGTGCTATCTAAAACATAGCTCCAAAATCTCACATAGGTTTATTGAGTGCTGAAGACTGCAGAGGCCATTGCATGTAAATGGGGGCAAATCTGAAAAGGTCTATATGGAAATCTTTCAGCTTGGTGAATTACCAGTGATCATGTGATCACTAATTTTACTTTGATATAATCCCTACCATAATTAAGTAGCCATGTTGACTGTGGTGTGCCATGTTGACTGTGGTGTGCCATGTTGACTGTGGTGTGCCATGTTGACTGTGGTGTGCCATGTTGACCGTATTTGTGTGAAGTGTCAGCTGAGCTGGGATATGCTGGTGAAACTAAAAATAGAGCAGACCATGGATTAATCAAACAGTCACACAGAATTGTTCTGATTAATGTCTCTGGCTGGAATTACTCCTATGCTGGCACAAAATTCTCAGTAGCAGGCAAGCGTAGTGTCTGCCAAAGTTTCCCACTCTTTTTAAAAATCCCCTTTTTTCTGGCAAATCTAAATCATCTGTGTTGTAACGCTTCTTATTAATACTTTTCTACACTAGTGTATTATAATCACTGAATGTAACGTGTTAACCTTTTTACTTTATCCCTGTGACATAAGTCAAATCTGCCACCTTCAATTCTAGGTGGGACGTCTCACTGTGTGGAGTTTGCATGTTCTTCCCGTGTTTGTGCGGGTTATCTTCTGTTTCCTCCCTCATTCCAATGACATGCATGTTAAGTTAATTAGTGTCTCGTAATAGCCCTTAGTTTGTGAATGCATGTGAATGTGTGTGCGCTACGATGGAGTGGTGCCCTGTCTAGGGTTTTTTTCGTCCTTGCTGACCTGCAACCTGGTGTGGATTACTCCAAAGATGAATAAATGAATTTTTTTACATAGTAAACATAATGGAGCAAGGGGCTGTGTTACTAATCAGAACGACCATGCTCCCATTGTCAGGTCTTTCAGCAAGACCCTTAACCCTCTCTGCTTCAGCATAGTTAAACTTCCCCAGTTGGGTCATTGAGACCTTTACCCTCTCTATTTCACGAGAGCTGATCATTTTACCATGCAATCATGTAAATGTGACAAATAAGGGCTTATTTTAATCCCACTGTTTTTTAATAAACATTTTTAATCTCTCACAAGCTTTCTTTATTTGTTACATTAAAAATCTGCAGCCAACAGCAGCTGTAATATAGCCAGAGTGCAGATAATTTTTGACTCACACTTATAAAAGTGACACATGCATTTATAGAGGACACAGATGCTAGTTTGGTCGAGGTTTATTGCTGAGCCATGGTATTACTTTAGATGGCATGCTACCAAGCCACACTATTAGATTAGAAGTTAACACAAACATGCCAATAAAATGCCATACACACAACATAGTTGCTCTTTTCCCAGTTTGTTCTGGCCAGGCAAAAACTCAGGATCCTGATTTGGGATTCCTCAGGAATTGCAAAGCATGTGTGTCTAGCCACAAACGTTAGTCCAAAATTCCAGAATGTCCCATTCTTCTTATATTTACACAGTACAGCAGATGTGCCGGCAATACTAATGAACCTTCCAGTGACATCATCACCAGTACACTCTTCTGTCCATGTGCCCGCCACAATGCTCTAGTGCATGTTTGAGATGCTCAGCTAATATACCAGTGTGTAAAGTACAAGTGGTGGTACAATACTCTACTCTTTAAGGTGAACCAGGTGAACACGCCATATGTGAAACCAAAAATACTGGGGAAGGAAGTCGGCACTATAGATCATGCATGATGACATTGCACCAAATCTGGTGATACAGATCCACTGGTGAAGGACAACAGAGGGGCCAGAAATGTGTTACTGTTTAAACTCGAGCTTGCTGGACAGTAGACATTGTCAATGATGGATGGTAAGCTTCACGGACTTCAGACATATATATATATGGTGGAGCTTGCCGAAGACATAAACATTGCATTTTGATTGGTTGTTTTTATTACCTGGGGTACGAATGTGATACTATCACATTGCGGAAAAACCTATGAGGGAACACTAGGCTGGAAAACATTAAGGACAATATGGAAAACCCTTCAAAAACATAAAAGCCAACTGTCCCTCAGTAAAAAAGACATTCACCAGATGAGCAAAGCAGCCAAGAATGGACAAACCTTACATTTGTCTTCGCCTCTAACACTCTGGCTTTACTCTATACCACTGGGTAAAAAACACTGAGCACACACTGAGCGTAACAAATATCTAAACCTTCCACACAGCAATAGAACTTGAATAAAGCTTATATACTGTAAACAAAGAAATTATTAAAGATCACATGTGATTCTATATTCCTGAAAATACTTACTGCACCTACTGTAATAATAATAATAATTTTGATGAGTGTTAGTGCTTCTCTGGCAATGCAAAATGGGTGATGGTTTGGAGTTGGCACTAGCGATGGTTCATCATGTGAACAGTCACAGAAACTGTGCTTTAACATGGAGTTATTTCACTGCATCACTGTATATGTCATTGTCACCACTTTAGCAGCAAAGCTAGCACCAATCATTACACAGACCATTGCAGCCTTAGCTTTCATGTTCGTTTGTCTTTTAATAGTTGCCATACATTATGTTAGCTATGCTTTTTTAATGGTAGACAGTTTTAGGTGGCCTAATTATTCACAATAATGCCAACCCAGCCCCTGACTCACAGTAAGTCACTATTGGTTCTAGACTGGCAAAGTGTTGGTTCTATTATGAAAGCAGTATTCCTGGCTGTGAGCTGGTTCTTTGGCTGTTTGACCACAAACAACTAGTTCTGGATTTGGAAAGATCTTCAACAAGCCCTTGTGGATAGGGTATCCGTGATAAAGTGAGTCCAGGGTCAAGCTATACATATTTATTCATGTAAGTCATTTTATGGCTGCAAACAATATAAAGGAACTGCTTTCATGATCCGAAAAATGTTGGACTGACTCTGATCATAAACACCTCTGACTTTTGCTAGAGGAGTTGTGACTTGCTTGTTCACAGATTAACTGTTATTGCTCGGGTGGCTGATTTCTAAATCAAATATAGATCTGGATCTTCTGGTCTTCTGAACTACTGTGGGTGAAAATGACAGCATGCCCTGCCCATGAACCCCAACAGCAATGTTAAGCCTGGTTTATTTATTTGCCCTTTGCTTTTTTGTTTACATTATGGAGAGGAAACATCCTCATTCCTAATGCTCTAATCCAGTCTTTTGATCAGCAAGATCAGTTGGAGAACCACAAGCTCTGTTAACAATCTGTCCTGTACAACCAACAAGAGGGGGGTTAGATTTTTTGGCTAAATCCAGTTAAAGCTGCTTAAATCCCTAAATCAAAGTCAAAGCCGAGAAGTTAAGTTAAACAAACCCTAGGAACAAAAACATATACATTTCCAAATGTCCACCACAGCACAGTAATGCCAGGTTTGTGTGTTTTCTTACAGAACAGGGCTGGTGCTTTACACCCTCTAAAACTAAAAACAAAAGCTTTTCCCTCTGTCACAATAAAGTGTTCTTTAACAAGTGATGGATTGAATACGATACGACACTCCCTTCATTTTCATCTTTCGGGTCCAAAACTTGAGGAGAAAATCCATTTGTTCAGCTTTTTCAGTACAGAGTACATTCTAGTTCCGAGACTGAGCCATGGATGTTGGGATCGCATTCTGAAGCTTTATGTCTGAATCTTAGTTAGATTTTAGAATATATTATAGAATTATAGAATAAAACAACTTTATTGTGGAGACATCTTTCAATATTTCACTTCCATTTAAACAGAGTTTTGGCTTCAGAAAAAAATATGGGATGTTCATAGTAACAGCTCTGAGAATTCCTTCATTCATTATCTTCCACTTAATCACAAGCCAGCCGGTGCCCACCTGGTATCTCTGGGTGTAATGACTGGTATAACCCTAGATAGGGCGCCATTTCATCAGGAGGCACACACACACACAAAAAGGACCATTTTAGAGAAACAAATAAACCTAGCATGTATCTGGAATGCGGGAGGAAACCAGAGTACCCGGAGAAAACTCGGGAGAACATGCAAACTCCACTAAGAGATTTTTCCAGGTCGTTCCACCGGGTATCACACCTGGGTCCTTATTGCTATAAGGCAACAGCACTACCACAGCGCCACCTTGCTGCCCAGCTTTGGAAATAAAGAAGAAATCACTTTATATTGAAGTTTTGGATTAGGACATTTACATACTGTAAATAAAAGTATATATATACACTGTATACTGTAATATATACAGTATATATACACTGTATATATTACATTACATTCTTATTTGCAGACGGTGGTTTAATTTATCAAAGAATTCACAAAGTTCTGATCAGATAAAGAAATATACATTAAAAACATCTTATAATAAATCACTGCATGGTTGATAACAGATAGATGTCATGAATACACCACAGTTCGGTTGCAGGGCATGAATGCTTATTTACTCGAACACCTTAAAAATATCTTGACTATCCTTTAATGCAATATTTAAAATTTTCCATCTTAAAGACAAACTACACAACTAAGAACAATTGTATAGTAAAATACACTTTTTCTGGAAATAAAGGCACGTGCCAACAATGAACTAATAATAAATGATTCTGGAACTCCATTTGTGCAGGAACACTATTTTTTAATGCTTCTGACATCCGGGGTTTTTTTTTCGAGACATTAACAACATGGGGATATACACCCTGATTTTTATCTTTGTTATTAACACCAGTAGGACATAAGAAATTAAACATACAGTCATAGTAAGTTAGCAATAATAAAACACATCAGTCAGTTATGATGAAAGAAATGAATGCCATATTATTTGGATTTCCTTTGTGTAATAAATCACTTTTAAGCAAGAAACGAACAGTCACTTCTTGGCTTTTTTTCATTTTGGTTTAAACATTTTCATTTTACCTGAAAAGCATGAACAGTTGAAGGTTCTGGTTTGACATTTAAATGCTCTTGGGCTTCAAACCTACCATGACAAAAACCATATGCAGAACATCTTTCATTCACAGACGGAACGCTGTAAAATTCCAGAAACGTCCAGTAAATGTGCGGTGCTGTGTAAATAGCTTTTCTTCTAAAATGTCTGCTACCGGCTGAATGTGGCACAGGCCGGGCCATTTAGGTGTCATGCAGGGCACCAGGTGAAGGGGAAAACACCCGTCGCTTAATGCAGTTTAAAAATCAGTAGTTAGCGCGTGAAAACAATTCATTTTGATCTATGATGGAAACAGCCTGGGTGTTCTAAAGAACTGCAACTCATTCATGGGTAAATTGTGTGTGTGTGTGTGTGTGTGAAAGAGAGAGATAGTTTGATCTAAAAGATCAGATCTGAAAGGCCATGCAAGACCGATTGCTTCGCCACTGACTGCTGAACGGTTGTTTAATCCAGAAACACAGAGACTTGGAATGTTCTAGCACATTTTCATTTCGTAGGCTGAATTATTCATCTTAAATATTTTATGAAATATTGTTAGTGACTTAATGTACAGAGCATGTTTTAAAGCTTCTGAGATGCAACTAATCGGGGAATTCTTGAAAATAAATCCAGAAATCTCAGTATGAGCTACCTGAACACTGTAAAATGAGTCATAGACTCGTGTGTAGACCATGTGGAACATAGCAATCTCAAAATGAACTCAAAATGCTGGAAGCTGGGAGTTCAATAAATTTGAGTCAAATGTCATGAAATCTTGTGTTTGAAGCAGTTTTCCAATTCTTAGATATTAACTAAAACTTCCTAAGAGCTTCCAAAGGACACAGAACTTCTGGAAACAAAACGAGTCGCTCTAAAACACACTATAAAAATGTAAAATTGCTAGATCAACACACGCCAAAGATGCCCTCCCGCAGGGCTTAAAAAAGAGACTGCACTCAGCTAGAGAGATTCCCCTGAGAGGTGGCCACACAGGGAGTGACCCACCACCATCTGCCACTGATGCTTCAGCTCAGTGACCGGGCCAGAGGGTCGGGTCAGCTACCAAGCCTGCAGCTCACCTGCTAAATAGGGGGATGGGGGCAGGAATCCAGACTCTGGTTAACAGAGAGATGAGGAGAATTTGCAAGTTGGAGTTCCTCTAAGGTGTCAATTAAAAGAGCAGGCTCTCAGATATAAGATGAATCAAGGTCTATAACTGTTCAGAGGTGGGTGTGAAGAATAACTGGACTAGAAGTAGTGGATATCATTTCTTCCTTAGATCTGGTCACCTATATTAGCCTCTGGTTCCTTACAAAGCTGTTCTGTATTTAATCCTTTTTTAACATTAATGTGAAGTGTAATTAATTATGGAAAGGTTATCTCGGTTTATTTGAAAACAGGAACAAGCTGGACTTTACCTTAAAAAGTGTCCTTGAAGGAGCAAATGAGGGCTAATGTCAAGGGCCCTTTAAGAGAGGTTGCCCGGCCCAAGAGGATGTGAAATGGCTCTCATTATTTTCACAAGAAGTACAACATTTACTTTACATATTATTGGAAGAACTGTGGGAGAATCATATCCATCTGAAAGCAATTAGAACAGCTTAAGGGCTTGGTGTGAGAAATTTAGCCTTCACAGGGGGAAAAGCTCTACCTTTTTTCAGGCACGTTTATCCTTCCTCCCTTAGGGCAAGCACTGGAGTAGCCAGCCAAAATTGTGCCAGTCTAACCATGTTTACTGGTGTATTACAGGGCAATTGTGTGCGGCATGTAATTCATTCTGCAAAAGTGCATTTTATATCACTATATCAACCATTGTCTGTTTTTCTATATTGATTAATTAACGTCATCTCTGGCATCGATGGCCATGTTCATGATAGAGACACAAGATTCACACCGTATACTCAAATCATATCAAGTCAAACAAGTCATATAACTTTACACGAATCATTCCAGAATACACCCACGAGAACGCTGGGAGAACATGCAAACTCCACCAAGAGTTCACTCCACCCGAGGATCGAACCGGATGATTCTTTCTGTGAGGCAACAGCATTGTCCACTGTGCCGCCCCTTGCTTGTATTATTATATACATATTATATACATTATATATTAGAAATGATTTTATATATTAGAGATGTTTCTAAATTCATTGAAATATGAACCACATCAAGCATGGGAAGGGATTACTGCAGATTTTTTGTCATTTTTAAAATTTCTATGCTGCTCTATGTTGCTGCTCTATGTTGCTGATCTATGTTGCTGCTCCATGTTGCTGCTCCATGTTGCTGCTCTATGTTGCTGCTCTATGTTGCTGCTCTATGTTGCTGCTC
>JAOUQV010000004.1:10355781-10367310 GCA_028565295.1 Aspidoras spilotus | reverse complement strand
GCCATTATATTTCTCATCTTAATTACAATTGTGTAGTCTACAGTTTAGCTTTTCTCCCAAGAGTTCATTCAGGGTGTACTTATTTTTGCAACATGGTCTTTTCTTAGGAAGAATAATTTTTTGTGTACAAAATAATTGCAATCATTGTCCCACACTAGTGTTTTGTTGTATAGGATTCTATTTCTATAGAAAATATTGATTCTGAAATTCTTAAACACATCTGGTGGTGTGCACTCATTTATTCTGAGAACTGTATACAGAAGCAAAACAAAGTTATCAGTAAATATTAAAGTTTCAGAACTTTGGTCTACGTTTGATAGAAATTTGACTGATAGTGTGGTCATGGTTTTAAATTCCTATGATTGTTATGGAAACACTGATTATGGATCCAACAGGGAAGACTGGAGCCTAGAGGCAGGAACGTGCTGAACTACTGCATAGATAGTTCCTATCACCTCAATACATAACAGTGAAGTCATTCAAAGTTAAAGAGTATAGGAAATTGATTGACCATCTATGTCAATCACTTAATACATACAATACAGATGTGCTCAAAATAATAGCAGCAAAACAACTGGGAGAAAGCTAAATCCTCCAATTTCTTATTATTCACCTAAAGGCTGTTTGAGGCACTGCACATTCAATTTCAAATAAAAACATCAACAACATCAAATTTTAAACTGAAATTGAAGAAAAAAATATAATCTATTCAAAATAAATAGCTGTGTCTGGATATACAAGCCCGATTCCAAACAAATACACATTTTAAATAAAAACGGAATGCAATGATGTGGAATTTTCAAAATTCCGTATTTTCTTTAGAATTGAACATAGAAGACATATCAAATTAGGTGATTTTAAATTTCGTGACAAACATCTCAAAAACACATCTCAAAAAAGTTTACCACTGTGAGACGTCCCCTTTTCTCTTTACAACAGTCTGTAAAAGTCTGCGACTGAGGAGACAAGTTGCTCAAGTTGAGGGATAGGAATGTTAACCCATTCTTCTCTAATGTTGAATTTTAGCTTTAGATCTTTTTTGTTGTATCTACCCTTCTTCTACGCAGCCATGATGCTGTAATTGATGCAGTATGCAGTTTGATATTGTCATGTTGGAAAATGCAAGGTTTTTCCTGAAAGAGACGTTGTCTGGATTGGAGCGGATGTTGCTCTATAACCTGGATATACCTTTCTGCATTGATGGTGTCCTTCCAAATGTGTAAGCTGCCCATGCCACACACACTAATGCAACCCCATACCATCAGATATAAACATATTTTTATATGTCAAAGGCTTGTGGTTAAGGAACCAGCCTTGCAACCGAAAGGTCCCTGGTTCGATTCCAAGTACCAAAAGTCATGGCTGAAGTGCCCATGGGCAAGGCACCTAACCTCCAGTTGCTTCCTGGGCACTGTGCTGGCTGCTCACTGCTCCGGGCACGTGTGCTCACTTTACCTGTGTGTGTGTATGTGTGTGTTTCACTGCACGGATCTGGGTTAAATGCAGAGAACCAATTCCACTGTGTGAAAAAACATAGTGGCTAAATGTTTCACTTTCACTTTCAGAGATGCAGGATTCTGAAGTGAGCGCTGATAACAACTTGGGTCTTCATTCTCTTCTTTAGCTATAGACTTGTAGCTGGCAACGGCGGATGGCACAGTGAATTGTGTTCACAGATAATGTTCTCTAGAAATATTCCTGAGCCCATTTTGTGATTTACACAAGGATTGAATACAGATATGTTTACAGATTTAGCTTTTCCTTCAAATACTGAACTAATACTTAGTTGTAAAGTCTTTATTTATAATAACAGCTTTATAAAAGAGTCAACCCCAGCTGACTGCACTACTCAGTACTTCTGCATTCTTAAAAAATAATTTTTTATGCTGTTCCACAAATTCTTAATTGGACTGCAGTCTGGAGATTGGACTGGGGTTCATAACAACAATCTTGTTGGTCTGGAACCAGGATGTTGTCTATTTTCTGGTGTTCTTCAGGTCCTTGAACCGCTGAAACACCCATTTTAAGGGCATAAACAACATGACCTCTTCCAGTATTTTGAAATGTTGATATATCCATGGTGCTTGGTATATGATAAACGGCTCAACTATGTATGAGAAATCTCCCCAAGCTATTATTCTTCCACCTGCGAGTTTTACATGCTTCACAGTGTACTGTATTAAGTTTAGTGTATTATGGGTCATCTGTGGCCTTTAGACCTAATAAGAACACTCTTGCTCTCATCTGCCCTCAAATAACGCACAGCTCTCATCCTGAGTCAAATGCCCATGAAAAGATAATTGAGATTAGTTTTTAAAGCAGACAGTGTAGAAGTCTACAACAGAAACTGGCAGCGAATTTCAGAGCCTGGGGGTTTCAATTGAAAAACAGTCCCTCTATGGTACAGTCTAGATTTAGGCACAGTTAACAGGTGCTTATCTGCAGATCTAAGTGACCTTGGAGGAATGTGAGGCTTTGATAAATCAGATAGTTATGTGCAAACTTATTTACTGCCTTGTACACAAACAAAAGAATTTTAAAATGTGTCCTTAACCATACAAGAAGCCAATGTAAAGCAGCAAGGATAGTGGAAATATTCTTTCGCTTACATGTGTTAGTTAAAAGAAAAGCAACGGCATTCAACAGCAAACAAGAGGCATAATTGACACCCACATAGAGGGCACTACAATAGTCAAGCCTAGGTGAAATAAACGCATGTGTAACCCTTTCAAAGTCTCTTGAAAATAAAAAATTGCTTGACTTTATATAAAGGTCTCAGCTTGAAGTTTTCCCATTTTGTATTATCTTTGATGAAAAATCATTAATTAAAGACATTAGTGATGTAAGACTGCTGCTACTCTGTGTGCTAACACTGAATTCCTCTCAGATTCATTAGCTTGCCCCGGGATATACTAAACTGTAGCTTCGTCTGTTGCAGGGGTGGTACCCTCTAGCAAATACCTTTTGGGTCTTCTAGAGTGAATTTTTTATTTAGAAACGTGTACATTTATACCAATGAAGCAATATACAATATAAGGTATAATTACAGTACATAAAATATGCAGCTGTCATTCTTTGTAGGTTACATAGATAAATATATGTCAATATAAAAGACACATACTTGTTTTTATTTCAAATAGGTCTAAAATAGGTCTTTAGTTTCCTTTAGTACAGCAATGATTCTTTGAATTGTCCCATGTTTCATACTGTGTGCTACAACAGTTTCCTTTTAAGACCCTTTACAACAACAGCGCACTTTAAATGTTTTCATCATTTGTACAACTGAGCAGGTTAGGATCATTGCTCTATGGCCCAGTCGAATTATCTTGCCAGTGGTGGGATTTGAACAAATGACTATCGGGACAGTATTGCTGCTGAACTACCACTGCCCAATGCTTAAACATTTTATTACCAAGTACTACAGAATATCATTCCCCAGATGATCGAGCTAATTAATAGAAATGTATAATTAGTTTTTTTGAAATAAATCTACAGAATACCTCAGGGAGTGTCATCTTGATAAGAACAAACTGTAGAGTTTACCTTCTTTTTCCCTTTTTTCTGCACATAACATCCTGGCCTATTTGGATTTCTCGTTTCATCATTGTCTGGACACAGGAATGGCCATCTGGACGACAAAAACCAAAAACAGCTGGCTAATCCATGGTTGAATGACTGCGTTGCACAGGAGAGGTATAAAAAATTATAATTCCTTAACATTTGCCAGTAATTTTGTAGGAGACGCACAAAGTATTGAGTAAAAATCTGGTGCGCACACTTCCATTTGTTTCTCAGGGGAATGACTACGGCAATGAACCTGATTTAGCACTAAATATGTGCAATCACGTGTAAAGCATATAAATGTGGAGTTATTTAGTTACCAGGTCAAGAGTACAATGATAATGACCTCGTGCTACACTTCTCCTGGGAACACGAATAGAAGATATTCCATTGATCATAGGCATGCACTATTTTATCCAAAGCCAGCTGTACAAATGCATGTTTTTCTAAAGCATTCAACTCAAACACATAAAGGGAAGGTAATAGCAGATAGATCCGGCTTTATGCAACAGAGCAGGTCATAAATCCTCAAACTGGTGCACTGATTATTATTTAGTCATTGTTTGCCTGAGGTACTTGATGTCTCTTTAAAGTCTTAATTCATTTACATCAAAAGATCCTTGGTGGTGGAATTTCTCTCTCTGTGTGTGTGTGTGTGTGTTTTTTTCTTTATCCTTAGTTCAAGTAGATTTGATCAAATATTAAATAATGAAATTCCTGCACAGACTACAGAAATTTTAAAATCAGTAAAAAAAAATTAAATTAAAAATAAACTTGAAACTGCGTTGTTGTCGTGCTACATGAAAGAAATCATGGTCTCGCACATTAATAGCATTAGAACATAAAGCAATTGTTTAGAGTTTAATTAATTAACCACATGCGTATAAACTTTATTCATTCATTTACTCTTACTGCTTAATCCTAGTTTTAGGGTCACGGAGAACCTGGTGTCCACCCGGCAACTCTGGGCGCGAGGGCAGGAACAATCCTCGACAGGGCGCCAATCTATCATTGCACATACACACACATTCACACACTAACAGGCCATTTAGAGACACCAATTAACCTATCCTGTATGCCTTTGGAATGTGGGAGGAAAGCAGAGTAGATTGAAAAAACCCATGCAAACCCAAGGAAAACATGCAAACTCCACACAGAAAGTCCCCCCACCCGGGACTCGAACCCAGATCGTCTTGTTTGTGTGGCCACAGCACTATTCATTGCGCTTCAGTAAATATTTAAAAAAATGTCCACCCTCTGTATGTTTAATCGAAGTCTATTTGGGTTTGATGTGGAATTGTACAGGAAATATCTAGCGCCATCATGTGGTAAATCATTTCAATTCAGTTTTATTTTTATAACTATAGCTTTTTTTTACAATGGAACATTTTCACAAAGCAGATTTAAACAAATAAATACAGGATATAATCATGAAGTTTATAATGTCTGAGCTACTTTCTATCCCTAATGAAAAGTTGCACTACAAACACAACATGTCGTTCAGTAATAATCTAAGCGGTAATAATCTATGTGGACAACACTAAAGTAAGACTTTTTAACATTAGCCAGGTTGAGCAGTGAGAACTTGGCACTCTGTCAACAACACTATTCTCCTATTGCCTACTAAAGTCCAAGGTTACGGTCATTTCCCAAGCATAAACAAGAGGCGGACAGCACATACATGGTAACACAAGACCTACCGATAGTTACATAAAAATAAAAAGGAAAGAACGAAAAAAAGAAAGAACGAAAAAAAGAAAGAACGAAAGAAAATGGAGCGAGTGGTTTGGCTATTTGCAGTGATGTGTGTTTCTACAGTCATGGCCACACAGCTCTCTCCTGTTCCCTGTGATGACAAAAGTGTCACAAAACTCGCCCGACTTGCGGTGAAGTACATCAACGAAGACCGACAGAAAGGATACAAATTTGCCCTCAACAGAGTTTTTAACGTCCATGTTCATCCTCAGGTTGGTGACATATAAATTACAGTAAAATGTAAAGTAAAGTCAAATTGTTAGGAGTGTAAATAATCAATAATTTACCATAATCTGGTCTAAAATATTATAGATATATGTATGGTATTAGAGTTTAATCAGTTTATCCACAATTTCCAAATTCAAGCACAAAAAAGACTTGAGTTGAAATGAAATGGAGACTCTGTACTGATACTATTGTGATATCTAATAATACTATACTATTAATATTACTATTACTACTCTGACTGGCAAATATCATTATCAATATCATTATCAATATCATTATCAATATCATTATCAATATCATTATCAATATTATCTCAGCCTAAAGCTGGTGGCGATTTATCTACATCTATCCGAGTCCTTGAGTTGTCAGCTACTGTCTAATAGATAGAACCTTAATGGATAGAATAATGTGTGCACTTCTTATTAATATCATTAATATTATTATTATTACAACTTGAGCAGCATAGAGAGCTCTGTTGTTAGAGTGAGCTGCCGTTAAGAGCCAGGAGGATTATCAATTAGAGTTTGATTGCAACAGTTGACAAAAGATTGTGATGCAAAGTCAGTTTATCCCTATCTCACTGATCACATCTGTGCAGCCAACTATCGCAAAGCGATGACAGCATAGGACATGACATATGTCATATCATATGGGGACAGCCATGGCCTAATGGTTAGAGAAGTGGCCAAAATATGGGAATAATCATTCGCAACTCAGCTTCCCGAGGGCCTGCACACTGCTCCGGGTATCCGTGCATGCTACTTGCTCCTCTGTATTGGTGCTTAGCTGTGGTAATAAAAACCATATACTATGATGTAGTATGATATAATAATCGGCTTTAGCTTGTTGTGTATTAATCAATGCTATTAATTTAGAATTGTGTTCAACTATAATGAAAAAGTTAATGGACAAGACACGACAGATTGTGTCATAACTGGCTGATTTGTTTCAGGGTCCAGCTGGAAAAGTTTACTATTTAGATCTGGATGTGCTGGAAACCAAATGTCACGTCCTCAGCCGAACATCATGGAAGCGCTGTGATATAAGGCCCTTTATGGAGACAGTAAGCTTGCTTTTCAACACTGGGGCTTAAAAATGACCCGGATATAAAACATAAATTGACCATGTCATAAATAAAATTTTGAAAGAGAAATGTTTGTTATTGATGATTGTTCATTGCAAAGCGGTCAGTTCTTTTTCTGTAAAATTATAGAATGATCCTAAATAATTTCATTCCATGCCTTCAGTTGTACAATTACATACAGTGTCTTAGACATTTACCTTCACCTTGAACATTATTCACAACACTTATTTAACCCCTTAATTACCTACTATTAATTGTACCATCATCACAGTTCACCAATAAATACAGTAATTATAAATGCTATATCATATATATATATATTAATGTATGCACAGAAAAGTAAAACAGCAAATAATGATCAAAACCAGGAAAACAAACTTAGAAAGCAAAAAAAAAAGATTTCAAAAATAATAATATCAACACTGAAATATCATTACATTAAAGTCTATGATTATCTAAGTTCATTTCAAATTAATTCACTAAACACCTGGCAGAGCACCAGGCAAGATTAATCACGCTTGTTGCAGTGGCATAGTGGTAGTGCTGTTGCTTCATAGCAAGAAGGACCCCGGGTACGAACTGGGTAGGGGGACCTGAGTAGTTTGCATGGTTCACCCTGTGCACGCATGCTATGTGAACAGTAGACGCTATTTGTCCGGTCCTAAAATCTAAAAGGGTGCATGATGCATCAGGAAGCGCATCCAGCACAAAATGTGACAAATACCCTCCGACAAGCAAAAGAGTTTTTACAGAAACGGCACATGTGCATCAGATAAACATAAAAACAAGATTTCTATAAAAAAATCTCATCTATACACTTTGCAACACTTTCCGTTTCTTTGTTTGTGTCTAATCTGTTATTTTTTGTAGCAAATCTCTGGGAACTGCAACACTACCATTCTACACACACCAGACGGCTTCTCCTACCTCTACAGCTATGACTGCACCCTTGTACCAGGTTCTTAAATCAAGAAACATTCTATTATAATACATTCAATTAAAACAGAACTAATAACTCAACCTGATTTCTATTTCTTAGACACTCCTGGAAAGTTACAGCAGACATGTCCAGACTGCCCCCTGCTGTTGCCTGTGGACAGTGACAGAGCAGTGTCTAGTGCGAAGGTCACTCTGCGCAGTTATAATGATCAGAGCACTTTTCCTGTACTGCTCACATTGGCAGCGATTACCAGAGCCTCTCACAAGGTAATACATTATCCCTAAAAATAGCCTGGTAGTCTGACTATATGGCTAACCTTATACATGTGAATTACTGCACAGATCAATCAGACAACTGAGTCATAATATTAGAATATCATGAAAAAGTTGAAGTCCATTAAAGTAAAACTTGTACACATTCATGATAGACAGACTGATATATTTCAGTAGTTTATTTCCTTTGATTCGAACATTATAACTGACAACTAATAAAAAGACAGATATGCTATTCTGTGCATCTGCGCGTGTGAATAATCTGCATGTACCGCGATGTTATAGACATACACTATACTAACAAACGTATTTGCTCACCCACCCAAATCAGATGTTCCAATCAATTACATGGCCACAGGATGGCCTCGTCCTCTTCCAACATGTCTGTACACCAGTGCACAAAGCAGGTTTCTTAAAGACATAGATGACAGAGCCTAGTGTGGATCAACTTTACTGGCCTGACCTTAACCCAACAGAACATCTTTGGGTTGAATTAGAGCGGACACTGATAGCCAGGCCTTCTTGTCCAACATCAGTGTGTGACCTCACAATTGCGTTTCTAAAAGAATGTCAAAAATTCCCAACAAAATTTCCCAATGGTCAAAAATTCCCAATAAACACTCTTTTAAACCTCTATGACCAACGTCATATTGAACCCTATAGATTAGAGTTATATGTGAGTCAAGGCAGGTGAGCGAATATTTTTGGAATGTAGCAATCAGTATGATGCAGTTAATCAGGAAATCTGTGTATATTACAGCAGTAAATGCCTGTGTGTCAGACTGGACGTCCTACAGTACAGATATGTCTTTTAGGAAATGCAAATATGAAAGTTCCTAAAAATGAGAATCAGACACTGGCATTTAACGTTTTAGTCTTATAGCAAGAATGGGCAAAAATTCCAGTTTCCAGAAAAAATTGCAACAATTAGTATCTTTGATATTTAAGTTATATTTAAACATTTAAATTAAAGTACAATTGAAAATGGTGACATGACGTGACCCAGTATTCTGTATGAAATCAAGCGTATCATCATTGAAACACTTTTCTGTAACATGTTGTCTGTTAAATAAAGTTTCACTTTTATTGAGTCAGTAATTATTCTTGTGCTCAAATATCCTGGTGTAACTGGCATCTGTTTTCTTATTGATCAGAGCTCTCCGGTTGAAGCCAGTTTTGTTGAGTATACTGTCCAGGAGTGTACTTTGCCACCAGTGGATGAAGCTTTGTGTGTGCCTGCTGATGCAGGGAAAGGGGTAAGCATGTAAATCCGCCATCACTGCCACATTGATGTTATAAACAGAACATATTCATTTATAAATGAATTTATAAAGTGTGATACATGGCTATAACTAGAATAATGTGAAATAAAGTCAAAATTAACTCAGTGTTTTTTCCACATGAGAGATTTTATTTATCTCATTGCTCATTTGCTCTTTGCAATTATTTTTGTTTTAGCCAATTGGTTTCTGTAGCGGGGCAGTTTTTGGCACTGAAGCTACCCCAGCTGATGTTAAGGTGTCCTGTGAAATATTCCACCCTCAGGTACTATAAATATCCAGCATGTTTGTCAGCCTTGTTCCCCAGCTCATGCTCTATTAAAGCTTATTTTCTTGGAAGAGAAAACTTTCCAGCTTAGAAGCAATAGCGAATAAGATCCAGATGGAGCTGATGATAGCAAAACAACACTCCAAAAGAGTCTCCTGTGAGTCAGTAGCATCAGAGGGTAAAAGTAGAGAGCCAAAACTAATACAGAAACTCCCTCAGACAACTTTCTTCCCTACTCACCCCACACCTCATCTATCTTCACTCTTCCCTCTTTAGCATCTTTCTTCATGCGTTTGTAAGTCAGAGTCTTCAGCATTCATGACTACTGTCAGAATTCAACGCAATGCCCAGCAAATAGCATCATAGATGTAAAGCAAGAGGAATTAAACACACCTTCAGTAATGGCGATTAATCAGATAAAAGACATAGACAAGAAAATACACTCAGTTTTAGAGGTTATATGTAGAGAATGATACCTGTTCCAGTGTATGGTGTCACTGAAAATATCAAATGTTTATAGAAATGTAAGATAGAACCAATACCACTAATATTATAGGAAGATCTATCACATTTGCAATATCAAGAGTATAAAAATGAATTGAAATTAAAGGTTTATTATGTTTCATTAATACTGCAATAATGTTATTTGTTAATTAATTTTTCCTTTTGAAATAACATGGAGACCCTTCATTACGCCACTGCATTAATATACCAAATCTACACGGGTATTATATTTAGGATTGGTTTTAATATTTAATAGCAGTAATTGTAATTGTATCAATTTCTTTTTAACTAGTTATCCAACAGACCCATAAATATCATTTTGATTAATAGCAATTCAATTTAAATTGATCTGACATTGATTTCTCACTAGGAACCATGTTCATTCTTGATAGCAGATATTTCTTACTAGTGGCTTTTATCTGTAAATGAATCACCACTCATCAGCTTTTCCCACTGACTTCTATTCAGATTTAATCACAGACATTGCTAATTCAGATCTGAGTTAAAATTCAACATATCGCTAGTTGTAGTAAATTTTCATATCAAGGAAAATGGAATTTATTGGAAAATGGAAAATATTTCTAATTGTCCTCATATTACAGATATAACATGTGAATATCATAACATCTGGAATGATTCATTTTATTTCTATCATTCTACAGCACTCTTTGAATCATGTTGGCAGTGAAACCAGCACACAGCAGGTGGAAAAGCCTAGCCCTCAGCCAGAAATATCAGCCAACCCTGCAGTTCTGGGTGCCACTGTCCCCACTTTTCAAGGTGCCAGTTCAGGGCGAGCAATAGACCATGTTCAACATTTTATTCCCCACAACCCTAACTCTTATCAAGCGTCTAATGAATCCAGTGAGTCTTCTTCATCAGAAGAGACTGCAGGAATTAGAATTGCCAGGCCTCCCCTGAACTTCCGATATGTTTCCTCACGCACGAGGAGAGCAGCATCTGTGCTATCAAACAGTCCCACTTTCCTGGCTGTATTTCCCAGCGTACCATCCCCTTTCCGTTCCTGCCCTGGAGTATCTCGCTATACCACTGCATAAAAATATTCCGAACTGTATGAGAAATAATATACTGTTATAGCTATATTTAGTAAACAGAGAGTTTCCAGCACTTCATTCAAGTTCGTATAATGTTTTAGAAAATGTTTTTAGATCTGGTTGCGACACTAATAATATGGGTTAGAACAAACGTAATAAAGAATCGTGATATTAAAGTGATATTCATGATGTAATGCTACTGTAACATAAGCAGAACCCTTCTGTATCTGTTTAAGGAGCAAATATTCTTTATTTCCACACCCACAGACGTCCACGCATTTTCCATTCTTGAGCTGCAACACGCGTTCCTCGATTTTTATAGACTGAAGCCGAGACCTCGTACTGACCTCGTTGCCTTTTGTTTAAAAATAAAAAATATATTTCAGACTCAGCTGAACATGTACTGTATATACAGGTCATCTAATGATCTTTAATGTACTTTTTAAATAATTATATCTTTTTACAAAACAGCATTGCAGACATCTAGATGTAGGTCCATACCAGCTTGTAGAAGAAAAAAATATTTTATTGGTACATAAGAATTTATAGTTAAGTACAATAGAACTCCTTTCTAGATATAAA
>JAOUQV010000004.1:10263688-10275540 GCA_028565295.1 Aspidoras spilotus | reverse complement strand
TCTGATGCTGGTCTGCTGACCATTCCTAGATTTAGGTTGTCCTCCTTGGGTGGCAGATCATTTAGTGTGGCGGCCCCCACTCTGTGGAACTCTCTCCCACCGTCTCTTCTTTCTGTATCTTCACTCCCTCTATTCAAATCTCTATTAAAAACTCATCTCTTTAATTAACTATCCTTTCTTTACCTCTCTCTTCTGTAGGTGCCTATCTTACAACTGTAAGCGGTGCTTCAAAATTGTAAAATTGTAAAGCGTCCATGGGTAACTTGAAAGGCGCTATATAAGTTGAATGTATTATTATTATTATTATTATTAATAGTTTTCTTAAAGAAAATGCATTTTTGAAGTAAATGGTTTGAAAAAATAAATTTAACTTGAAAGTGAATGGCTCAGTCAGAGAGACATAAATTCCAGTAAAGATTTTAAGATTTTTGGTACAAAATTCAAAAGCTCACTATTGAATGCTAGCTATTTACCATCCCACCAGCCAATGCTAGTTTACATGGGCTACCGAACCTAGGCAACTGGTTTGTAGAGCTCACTGCAGTCTACTTTACCACTAACCATTCCAAACACTGTGATGGAAAGCAAATGTCCAGGAGAGAAGCACTTAATGTTTGTCACGAAATCAGGGTGTGGTTATGAAGAAAAGGAAAGAGATGTGACAGAAGTAGAAGAAAGAAGAAGAATGGGAGGAGTGGGGTGGAAGAACACTGGGTTCAGCAAAGGAGCAACAGTAAAAAAATGGAAAAAAAAAGAGCAACTGACAGAATAAGCATATGTATATGAGATACATAGAGTCAGAAGGAAGAGGAGGAGGAGACAGCAAAGGAGGTGGTTAGAGTGAGAGAATGAGGCCTGAGTAGTCATTTAGCACTGCCAACAAAGACCTTCTTGTTTCATTTATTTCCCATAAACGGCGTCAGCTGTCCAATAGGGTCACCAAAAAAACAAGTGAATGGAAAAATGCTTCCAGTCCCAAAAATCTGTACCACATTAAAACCGCCTGTGTGTGTACAATCTCTATAAATGACTGGTTATAAAGCAGATGACTTTGTATATTCTCATTTCATTAAATTGAAGTCATACAGCTGTAGTTTCTTTTGAGATTCCACCACAAATCTTATGTTTAATAAAACAGAGTGCTGGAAATAAGTGCACCCACTCGGTTGTGAGATAACACGCTTTCAATATTAAGCAGCCTGTGTATGCGTATGTGCACTCTGGGGGAGAGGGGGTAGGGATCAGCAATAATGCTGTTCGCACGCACAGCACCCTTGCCTTCCCTTCATCTCCTCCTTCCCTTTTCCTTCACTCCCTCACTCTTCCCCTCCTTAAAATAATTTTAGAAAACTCTCACTTTCAGTTTAACCATTTTTGCTCCACCACAAACTCCACTGAGAATAATCAGCACACATATTTATTAAGAGTGCAGTGTGATACATCACAATGTAAGTTAAGACAATTTATGGCACCTAACAGTGTTATGTACACGTGGTGCCTCTGCAAAGATGTATACGTTCACATGCTGTTCCCAGACTTCAGCATTAGTGTTGTCAAAAATATTGATATATCGATAAGTATTGATACTGAAAATTCTGAAACGGTACAATACTCGCTTCCCTCAGTATCGATTCTATACATACTTTATGTGTTATTTTTAATCTGTCGAGGCTTTTGTAAGGCATGGAGCGGTTTGTAATATGTGAATAGAAGCTAACGTTAAAACAGTATGTTCAGAGACCGTCTTGATAATCAAGGAAAGCAGCAGAAGTGCTGTGTGGTAATACTTCAGATTCAAAGCAGATACAGGTAAAACATGAATGGACACGAACAAGTCGGTGTGCAAGCGCTGATTTCGAATCATTCCAACAAAGTGCGCTAATACATACCGGCACGCAAATTTCTATAAATTATACCAAGAGGTTGGTGATTGTTTCGATTTTAAATATTACTAAAATATACAATAAAGTTTCTGATCCTATATTGTCAGTGTGTTTATTATTATCATACCTTCGTGGAAGAGCCGTAAATGCTAACAACAGCTAAGATAACTGGGGTTGCAATAAAGCATCCAATAGCTGAAAGCAGTATTCATTAGAATAAAGAATATATGTACAATAATTTGCTGTGAACAGTATAATGAACACTCGCCTTAACTCTTGCTGTGTGCACACGTTACTGCTCTGCAATACTAATTGTATTGGTGTGAACAGTAATTTTTTGTAAAGAAACAAATGTATTTTTAATTAATATTAATTTATATTTAAAGTTTTATTGCTATATAGTATAAACTACCTGGTAGGAAAGTGTAGACTATTATATAACAGTAATACCCGACAGTGCAGCTAAATATGTGAGTCAAGGCAGGTGATCGAATACTTTTGGCAATATAGTGTACTAATTTAATATTAAAATTATTTGCACATTTGCATATTTAATATACTTAATATTATTACAATTTTTTTAATATGTAAAAATAAATAAAAAATAATTGTAGCTTTAAAAGAGAAATAAGCTATGTATCTGATTTTGATATCAAAATAGTATTAAAATTTCAATATTTTTGAAGGTAACGTATTGAAATAGTATTTTTTAATATCGTTACAACACTATTCAGCATTCAATACCATCATTCCTCAGCACCTTATCAGAAAGCTAAATCTACTGGTCATGAAAACGTCCATCTGGAACTGGATCCTGGACTTCCTGGGTGGAAGACCTTAGTCAGTCTGGACAGGAAGGAATACCTCCAGCACGATGAGGACTGGGGCTCCCCAGAGCTGTGTGCTCATTCCACTGCTGTGCACCTTGCTGACTCATGACTGTGCAGCAATGCATAGATCAAATCCCATCATCAAGTTTGCTGATGACATGACTGTGGTGGGTCTCATTGGAAAGAATGACAAGACTGCATACAGAGAGGAGGTTCAGAGACTAAAAGACGGGTATGAAGTTAATAACCTGTAAAGTGGAGAATACTAAATACTTTGTATTGACTTCAGAAGAACAAGGCATGAATTCGCTGCTGAACATCGACAGCTCTACTGTGGAAATCATAACAAGCACTAAATTCCCAGCTGTTCACCGGTCAGATAAACTCACATCAAGACCAGCACCATCTCTATGAAAGCTCATCTCCCACCTCCAATCCTCACCACATTCTACAGAGGAACCATTGAGAGCATCCAGAGCAGCTGCATCTCTGTCTGGTTTAAAAACTGAACTGTGTCAGATCACAAATCCCTGCAACGGAGAATGAGTACAGCTGAGAAGATCATTGGTGTGTTTGTCCCCTTCATTACAGACAATTATAATACACGCTGCACCCGCAGAACATTCAGCTTTGTGGGGGGGATCACACACATCCTTCACACACTCTTTAACCTTCTGCTGTCTGGAAAAATATAACAAAACTTTCGAGCCCTCACATCCAGACTCTGCAACAGTTTTTCCCCACAAGCTATCAGACTCCTTAACAATCAGAGTCTGAACTGAACACGCATGATCTCACACACACATTTTACAAAAACTTGGGACTCGTTGCTCATACCACATTTTTCTACCTCCATTACAGAAAAATGCACTTTATAAACACCTGTCATTTTAGAACTTGTAAATTGCAGTGCATCCTCTACCCTATCGCCCCTGTATTTAATGCTCTATATTTATTGTGAACTCCTTGTGCTGTTGCACATTGCACAAGTGCACCTTAATTTTAAGTAAACTGTTTTATGTAGCACTTTGGTCCATGAGGAATGCTGAATCAGTTCACAGTGTACTGTAAACACTGTATAATGTTGAAATGACAATAAAACCATGAAAATTACTTTAGAAACTTTCAAAGATATTTAATAAACCAGTTCAGCACTATCAATATAGCCAAGTGTTATACCATATGCACAATGAAATAATAGCTAGACTCACTATTAAGCAAACTAATGCAATGATATTAGTATAGTAACAATTTGTGCAAAAAAAGCTGGTTTCCAACTTGTTATATTTGCAGCCATTCTGTCTGTTGTTAGCGTGTGTTTTTAATGCAGGTAGCAATGGGAAGTATTATGAAAGGGAAAAGACAGACACTTGTGGTTTCAAGTCTTGCAACTAGTAAATCTATGAACGCATCCTCTAAATACAATCAAACCTGGAAATGTGAGTAAAAAAAGCATAAGTATGTTTTTACCTCATACATACATACATACATACACTGCTAAGTACTAAGTAAGCGGAACAGAATTCTTGATATGCTACTTTCTTAAAGGCACTCACTGTTTATAAAATATAGTCTATTAGCTTACGTTAGTTCTTATAAAAACCAAAGTTTATAATGTTATTTTCCCTTAAAGTCAGTAGAGATAATAGTGAACCACTAACAATACTGACTAAAAACCTAAAGGGAGATGCTATAATATTAAAAGAATCATACTGGGTTGTAGAGTTAAGGAAGACTATAGCTTAGAACAGAAATGTGGAATAACTCATGCTTCAGGCTCTCTCTAGAAATTCACTATAGCAATTCACTAAAACCAACCCACCACCACAGACCATCTCCAATTCTTACACAAATACTTGAACAGAGAAGTAAAAATATGTTTGTCTGTCAGCACGGCGACGCAGTGGATAGTTCAGTGGCCTCACAGAAAAAAAGATCCGAGGTTCGAGCCCCGGGTGGGGCGACTCGGGAAATGTCTGTGTGGAGTTTGCGTGTTCTCCGCATGATCGTGGAATGGTGTGTGAATGTGTGTGTGTGATTGTGTGTATGTGTGCGCCATATGATGGATTGGCAACCTGTCTATGGTTGTCTAGAGATGTGCACCGGCTTCCCCGTGACCCTAAACTAGGATTAAATGGGTAAAAAGACGAATGAATGTTTGTCTGTAATTTAAAATGATTCACATAATTTAATGTACATGCTTTAAAAATCTCAAACACAACATGCATATTAGCAATGCAATGGGAAAGACAATGTTGGCAGTAATCAAACTTCATAATACTTGAAATGATTCACTATCAGACACAAGCAAAACAGCTGTGATTTGGCCATGTAGAAGGTCGACATAAATTGTGATACTACGGGATGCTGAAAATCATAAAACATCTCTACCCCAAGTCCCAATCTAAGCGTGCTTCAGCAAGTTCATTAGCAGAAGTCTTTCTGTATTATCATTTCACCCTGGGTAGTTTAAAAGTTGAGTAGTGAAATATTCTGGCGGTATGGAGATAAGGAATTGAGGTGGAGATGATTGGTGTAAAGGATTGTAGGAATGGTCAATAATCAATGAGCTGGTTGGTCTGACTCCGAGCTCTTGAAGCGGGGGTTCATGGGGAGGGTATAGTACTTACTGAGGCGAGAGTCCACCCTTGGGTCGAGCCATGATGTGCTCTGGGTTTTGTGGTCAATGAAGTATATTGCTCTATGAGGGGTGACTGCCTGCTCCCAGCCTCCCGGCAGCTGTAATGTTTGAGCAGCAACAGCACAAGAACAGCTCCAGATCAAACAGGTGTGCTTTTAGCATGTGTGTCTATTCTTTTCTGGGAATATGCCAATCAAGTGAAGAACAGGGTTAAAATGCTTCAACAGAAAACATGCTAGTGACATAAGATGCAACTTGGTGTAAACTTGGTGTAAGATGCAACTTCATGTAAACACTGCAAAATCAAGCAGAGTCAAGCGTTCAAAACACTATATAAATCCATAGCCTAGTGTTGTTTGGACACGGGTTGGGGGTAACATGTAAGGCCCTGCACTGAGAAAAGCAGAACAAAGCAATGGAAAATATCAATCAAAACAACAAAGGGTGCCAGAAATCCCTTCTTGACAAGTGTGGGACGTCAGCCAGCAAGATAGCCATGTTCTACTGGAAAAATAGAAGTGGGAGTTGGGGAAGAACTGTACTGAGAGAAAAAATGTAGAGAAACAGAGCAAGAAAGCTGGGACTGAGGGATGGATAGGAATACAGGTCACTGGGCCTTGGGCTTTGCATGGACAACCTATTGTCCATTATTCACTAGGACTAAGAGGTCTATCACAGTCATATGAAATCACCTGATCCAACACCACATGGTATTCAGGAGTGACAAAACAATGCTGCTTTACAACAACTGCTTTACCTTATCTTCATATCCCCTCCATAAAGTAAGACAATCAGGCTGAATTTTTTTGTCATTGGGGTGGTATGTTTGAGAACACATTGGGGTGGTATGCTAAAGGCCCAGTTCTGAGGAAAAACGTTTTCACATGGACATGTCTAAGCAAATAATTATCAATACCCATACAAGGTGAACCAAAATATTAATGGTTTCAGGGCAATAAGTACCTAAAATAATCTGAGAAACAAATGAATATTAAAGTTATGTTTACTTTATAAGATAAAGATACAAACCCAAAAAGAGATCCTTGAAGGTGCATTAACAACAAGTTTAATTTTTGAAAATATGATATAAAAAAATCTTGAGATCTTTGATTGGTATATGGTTAGGTGTAGGAGGGTTATCTATACTTCAGAAGTAGGTTACATTGAACAATGATATAGATGGTCCTTAAAGCTGCACTTATTTTTTGTTTAAACCTTTATTTTACCAGGAAGGTCATTAAGAACAAGTTTTTATTTACAATGGCGGCCTGGCAAAGCAGAACCATTTGAGAAAAATAAAATAACAATAAGAGGATATGACACATCTCCATAAGCATACTGACTGAACATGTCCAGCAGGGTGGCGTACTCATTGTTCTTTCATTGTTTTTAAACAGCTCAATTAACAAAGAGCCCAAGCCAGTGTATTTCTAGTGCCGGTCCCAAGCCCGGGTAAATGGTGAGGATTGTGTCAGTAAAGGCATTCGACGTAAAACACTTGCCACATCAATGATGCAAATTAATCAATGTTTCCCTAATTCCCGGATCAGTCGCGGCCCGGGTTAACATAGACCGCCACCAGTACTGGTAGCAAACAGGTTACTGACAGAAATTGGGCTACTGTTTGCCGAAGAGGGAAGAGGGAAGCGTCTGAAAAGACAGAGAGAGAACAGGAGAGTCAAGAGTGTTGGACTAAGAGTAGCAACACTGAAAGTAGGGACAATGACAGAGAAAGATAGGTATGACAGAATGAATAGAAGAAGGTAGATATTTTGTGTGTGCAGGAGACAAAGTGGAAGGGGAGTAAGGCTCGAAGCACTGGTGCAGGTTTTAGACTGTTTTTTCATGGTGTAGATAGGAAGAGAAATCGAGTCAGGTTGGTCCAGAAAAGGGACTATGCAAAGAGTGTTGTTGATGTGAAAAGAGTGTCAGATAGGGCGATGAGTTTGAAGTTAGAGAAAGTGTAATGATGAATGTTATCATTGGCTATGCACCACAAGTTGGCTGTGAGTTAAAGGAGAAAGAGAGATTCTGGAGGGAGCTAGATGAAGTGGTAGAGAGCATTCCCAGAGATGAGGTTGTTTAAATAGATTGTAAACTATAAGGCAGTGGCCGGGGTTAGCATAGCTAGACAACATTGGATGGTGGTTTGCAGGATGACTCTTGTGGTTAGGAAAAGGAGGAGGGAAAAAGTAGAGAGGAGGACCAAAAAGTGAAAATGTAAAAAGAGGAATGCTGTGAGGAATTTAAAAAGAAGTTGAAAAAGACTTTGGGTGGTAGTAAAGAGCCTTCAGATGACTTGGTAGCAGCAGCAACAGTGATTAGACAGACAGGCTGAATTGGTATGTCATCTGGACAGGTGAAAGCCAGCAAGGAAACTTGGTGGAGGCAAAACAAAGTGCAGGAGGTTATTCTGAGAAAGAGGTTAGCGAATAAGTAATGGGACAGGGATAGAAGTGAAGAGAGTAAGCAGCAGTATAAAGAGATGCAACATGGGGCAAAGAGGGAGGTAGCAAAGGCCAAGCAGAAGGCCTATGATGGGTTGTATGAGCGGATAGACAGTAAGGAAGGCAAGTAGACAAAGACATATAGCGGCAAAGAATGTGCAACATGTCAGGGTTATCAAGGATAGAAATAAAAATGTACTGACAGGCAAGGAGAGGGTGAGGGAAAGATGGAAGGAGTATTTTGAGAAACCGATTACTGAAGAGAATGACAGGGAAAGAAAAGTGGAAGACAGAAAATGTGGAACAGGAGGTAGCAAAGATTGGCAAGGAAGAAGTAAAGTTTTAAAAAGGATGAAGAAGGGAAAAGCAGACGGACCTAACGACATGCATGTTGAGGTATGTAATTGTATGGCAGAGATGAGAATGGCGTTTTTGACTATATTATTCAATTATATTTTTAAGAGTGAAATGATGCCTGAGAAATGGAGGGAAAGTGTACTTGCACTTGCACTTATAAGAACAAGGATGATGTGCAGAGTAGTAATTACAGAGTCATAAATTTATTGAGCCACAAATAAAAATTTGAAAGAGAGTTTTGAAAGCTAGGCTTAGATAAGCAGTGACTGTTTGTGAGCAGCAGTATGGTTCCATGCCAAGAAAGGGCAACACATATGCAATATTTGCTGTGAGAAAGTGAAAGTGATACATTTTGCCACTATGCTTTACACACAGTGGAATTGGTCCTCTGCATTTAACCCATCCAGTTTAGAGAAAGCCTATTATAGGTGCCGAGCGAGGAGCTGTGGTGTTGTATAAGGAATTCCGGAGTGGCTGAAAAGTATGTTAGATTGGTGCAGGACATGTATGAGAATAGCAGGATAGAAGTGAGATGTGCTGTAGAAGTGACAGATAGCTTCAAAGTAAAGGTGGGGCTGCATTAATGATCGGCTCTGCGCCCCTTCTTGTTTTCTCTGGTGATGGACCGACTAACAGATGAGGTCAGACCGGAATCATCGTGGACTATGATGTTTGCAGATGATGTTACATTGTGATCTGTATTGAGAGCAGGGAACAGCTTAAAAAGAATTTGGAGAGGTGGAGGTATGCTCTGGAAATTAGGGGAATGAAAGTATGTGAATGAGAGGGAGGCAGGTAGAACTGTCAGGCTACAGAGTCACAAACGTGCAGGAGTTCATGTACTTGTCAGAATCAGAATCAACTGTCCAAGCAAATGGGGAGTGTGAAAAAGAGTTGAAGAAAAGAGTACAATCAAGATGAAGTGGATAGAGAAAGGTTTCAGGAGTGATGTTTGACAAAAGATTCGCAGCAAAAGTGAAAGAAAAGGTCTATAAGAGAGTAGTGAGACCAGCCTTGTTGTATGGTTTGGCGACAGTGGCACTGACTAAGAGACAGGAAGCAGAGCTGGAGATGGAGGTTGAAGAGCTTAAGATGTTGGGAGTAACAAGGATAGACAAGATTAGGAATGAGAAAATCAGAGGGACAGCACAGGTTGGGTTGAGTTGCCAGGCAGGAGTCAGAGAGGAAAGCCAAAGAGCAGATATATAGATGTGGTCAATGTAGACAAGCAGGTAGTTGGTGTGAAAGCAGAAGAGGCAGAGGACAGTGTTGGCGGAAAAGATTGATTCACTGTGGTGACCACTGATAAAGAGAGAACCCGAATGAAGAAGTTAACAAAATATATAAAGTCTGAGAACCCACAAACACCTTATGCTCAAGATGGAACTTGATGCATGCCGTAATGATCCACGTGACAGAATTACACTGAGACCATCCAGTTTGTATAACTACACCTCTACCTATCAATAATAATCCTAATGATCATTTTAATCATATTATTAATCCTAGTATTAATAAGAAAAAGAATAAAAATAATAATAACAACATAAAAATCATAATAATAATAAGCAGAAGAGGGAAAAAAACTAAAGTTCATTAGATAAACATATGCACTGGAAGATGTGTGGTTCTCTGTCTCTCGCACACTTTTTCTGGAATCCTTTAAAAGGCTGGCAAGAAAACGAGACACACCTATTTTCCATTTCATCACAAATCATGATTTGCAAGAACAGAGTCAAACAAGGCAAGCACATTTGGAAGTAATTTGTTGTTCTGGCTTCATAAGGAAGGAAAGAGCCCCAGCCTGTTCCACTGGCCAGAGGCTTGCTGTGTTTGTCTCTAGAACAAACGAGACATCTCACGCTACAGAAAAACTCTGAAACAGCCAGTCTCAGCACTATAACCCAATTTGGCAAAAACACCACAAAATACTATTTTGTTTAACTTGAAAACAGTTAACTAATAACCCGTAGTTTCTCTGTCATCACTTTTGGATAACACAGTCATATTCCATAAGCTCTTGGGTTTGGTTAATGTAATCAGAATTACATAACTGTATAAAAATTCTGCTATTAAAAAGTGAATTAACTGTGAAAGATTATAAGAAAAAACACCTGCTTCAGGTCACAATTCTTTATCAAAACCTCAATTATTCAAAATCTTCCATTATGCATTATAGTCATATGAAATCCATAATGATATCTGTGTATAGTTCTACTGTCATTTCAGCACCCATGGCTAATTATGACAGGAGCAAGGATATATATCAACAGAAATATCTGTTTTGCAACTGTAGGATAGGGTTGCCATGTCCGAGTAATAAAAAGCCGGGACACTGGGGGTGGGAGGTGATGCTACTGGTGTTCGCTGCTTATATGAGAGCAGGGAAGCTGTCATGGGTTGGGCACTGCTAAAGGTATTCGCTTCATATACGAGAACGGGGGGTGGTGTGGATAGTTTGAGGGGTTTCCTACCACTGTTCGCTTTCTATGCAATGGGGAGAGAGGTGCTAAAGGCTTTTGCTTCCTATGTGAGAATTGCGCATTATTGGCCAATAAGGCTGTTATTGGAGTACAGAACTGAAGCTGTCCCCGATGGGACAAATCATAATTGTCCATAAATCGTGATGTCCCGGACAATACGAGATGGTCGGCAAACCTACTGCGAGAGGAAACTCATATAGGCATGTGTAGAACAAATATATTCCCCACAAAGTAAAGACCCAGACTGCCCAATCATGTACTGAACCAGGATCTTCATACAAATTTTTTTTCATCTTTCGGCTTTTTTCCAATTTATCTAACATGCATGTCTTTGGCCTGTAGGAGGAAACCGGAGCACCCGGAGAAAACCTACGCGAACACGGGGAGAAAATGCAAACTCCAGGGATTTTCATAGAATATTCATACAAAATCTAAAGATTCTTATTCTAAAGATAAGTCATTTTCATTTGACATTTACTCTCATTTTAGATGTGGTTCAAGCATATAGCCAATGAGATTCACCTCACTGTGCAAGAATTTTGCATCGCATAGAGAGCACAGAGACCAGTGCAGTTGGAAGAATATAAAAATCCTCACCGAGGTTTGGCTGTGAAAGTGCCATGGAGCGCACCTGTCCACTCCCATTATTACCAGTGGCCTGAGCATGGAGACTCATCTGGTTCATGCTGGCTGCCATGGTCTTGCGAGGATCTTGCCATGTGGTGATCTTCTCAACATGACTAAAAAGAGAAACAAAATAATTACAGGCATATAATGCTAGGCTTGCTAGATTGTAAGTTAACTACAGAAAATTATTAACAGCAAACTCGGGAGATTTTGCACAACAGATTAACCAGATTATTATAAGGAAATCACAATCCACTAAAAACACTGAATTTTCTCACATACACAATTTTGTATAGAACCTCCCTGAAAAAGGGTAAACCGTGTAATCACAATCAAATCCTTAAAAATAAGAGCTCAAATATAAATGCTTAGTAGTTTTTGTTTTCCTTTCTTTTACAGACATATAGTTCTGTAGTATGATTTTAATAAGTTTTAGTTTTAGTTTTATAATTAGTTTTATTAGTTCACTTTGTGTAATAAGAGTTCTTTCAAATGTTATATACTGTATAATGTTGTGAACATTGTTAGTAAATATTTCTTTAATAAAACATTTAGATAATACTTGACTAATACTTGTGTACACT
>JAOUQV010000004.1:9850026-9869576 GCA_028565295.1 Aspidoras spilotus | reverse complement strand
AGATGACTGGGTAGCAGCAGGAACAGTGATTAGACAAAGAGGCAGAAAGGTACTTGGTGTGTCACCTACACAGGTGAAAAACAAACAATGGAACTTGGTGGACAAGGAAGTTCAGGAGATTATTCAGAGGAAGAGGTTAGCGAAGAAGAAATGGGACGGGGGAGGACTGGAGAGTGTAAACAGAAGTATAAAGAGAAATGCAGCGTAGGACAAAGAGCGAGGTAGCAAAAGCCAAGCAGAAGGCAGAAGATGAGTTGTACAAGACGTTATACTGTAAGGAAAGGGAGAAGGAGTTGTATCACCTTGCGAGGCAGAGAGATAGAGCAAGAAAGGATGTGCAACATATCAGGGTGATCAAGGATAGAAATGAAAATGTAGTGACAGGTGAGGAGAGGGTGAGGAAAAGATGGAAGGAGTATTTTGAAGTAAGGAAAGCGTTAAAAAGAATGAAGTAAAAAGCAGTCGGACCCGATGACATACCCTTAGAGATTTAGGAAAGATGGGAGTGGTGTTTTTAACTAGATTATTCATTTAGATTTGACAGTGAAATGATACCTGAGGAATGGAGGAATAATGTATGATTTATAAGAACAAGGTTGATGTGCAGATTTGTATCACGTACGGGGGCATAAATTTATTAAGCCACACAATGAGGATTTGGAAGAGAGTTGTGGAAGCTAGGCTTAGACAAGCAGTGACTGTTGTGAGCAGCAGTATGGTTTCATGCCAAGAAAGAGACGGAAGATGTGATTTTTGCTTTGAGAATGCTGATAGAGAAGTACAGAGAAGGAAATAAAGAGCTACAGTGTGTCTTTGTGGATTTAGAGAAAGCTTGTGATAGGGTGCCGAGGGAGGAAGAGTGGTTTTGTATGAGGAAGTCTGGCGTGGCTGAATGTTAGATGTTAGAATTGGTGCAGGACATGTATGAGAACAGCATAACAGTACGAAGATGTGCTGTAGGAGTGACAGATACTTTCAAGGTAAAGGTAAGACTGCATCAGGGATCGGCTTCCCTTCTTGTTTGCTCTGGTGATGTACAGACTAACAGATGGGGTCAGACAGGAATCGCCATGGACTATGATGTTTGCAGATGACATCGTGATCTGTAGTGAGAGCGGGGAAGTATGCTCTGGAATAGAGGGGAATAAAAGTCAACTGTACTAAGACAAAATAAGTGTGAGGCAGCTAGAACAGTCAGGCTACAGGGAGAAGTGGTCACAAAGGTGCAGGAGTTCAGTTACTTGGAATCAACTGTCCAAAGAAATGATGTGTGAAAAAGAAGCAAAAAGGAGAGTACTGGCAGGATGGTGTGGATGGAAAAGTTTCAGGAGTGATGCCTGACAAAAGGCAAAAGTAAAAGGAAAGGTATATAAGAGAGTAGTGAGACCAGCCTTGTTGTATGATTTGGGGACAGTGGCACTGACCAAGAGACAGGAAGCAGAGCTGGAGGTTGTAGGGCTTAAGATGTTGAGATTCTGGTTGGGAATGGTCAGGATGGAAAGAGGCTTTTGCTACCTCCCCAAATAATTCCTCCTCTTTCAACTTCCACAATTTTGTCCTCTTTTTTTTACATTTGACCTTTTCCTAACCACCAGAGTCATCCTGCAAACAACCATTTACTAATGTCTAGCTACGCTATCCCCTGCCACTGCCTTATAGTCTCCAATCTTTCATAAGAAACCTCGTCTACACAGGATATAGTCTACCTGTATGCTGCTGCCACTAAGAGACAGGGAAGCAGAGCTGGAGGTAACAGAGCTTAGGATGTTGAGATTCTGGTTGGGAGTGACCAGGATGGACAGGATTAGGAATGAGAACATCAGAGTGACAGTACAGGTTGAAAAATTGGGAGAAAAAGGTAGAGAGGGCCAACTGAGACGGTTGGGACATGTGCAGAGGAGGGACAGTGGATATATTGTTAAGAGGATGTTAGAGATGGAGATGCCAGGCAAGAGGCAGAGAGGAAGACTAAACAGAAGAGGCAGAGGTGAGTGAGGTGAAAAAATGGACTCCCTGTGGTGACTACTTATAAAAGGGAGAAGAACAATATTTGGGTCTTTTATAGGGCTTTAATAAAGAGTCAAATTAGAAACATAGGATTTTTTTTACGCTTAATGCAAATTCTTAAGCAAATCAATGATGCGTGTTATTTGGCATAGTAATTTTTTTTTAACATAGAGTAAAGACTAGACAACACATTAAAGCACCAAAACATGGACACACTATTTGGTGGAGTCAGACAGCTGATACTCTCTCCTACGATCATAAGCTTCTTGTATCCCCGGGTCAGCCCATAGCGTTTTTATTGCATTGATGTAGGGCTGGTCAAAGGAGCACACCTTCTCCACATCGACCTCCCTTACCAAGAGTGCATTGGCCTGTGGACAGACAAACCACTGTGTAAACATTGCATTTGGAAAATAAACAATGAGAAATCAAGAATAAAAAATGCCCGTTTCTAATTTTGTATGAAAAAAAAAAATTCCTCCACAAACTATAAATATTAGCATAAATTTTTGGATTCAACAAAAAAAGATCATGTTAGAGAAAGTCATATTCGGTTACTTCTATTGTTATGTTATTTATTTAGCGTTTAACGTCATCTTCAGTAACAGCGGCCATATTGATAACAGGTAAAAGGTCATAATCATGTAAAAGTTTCATCTTATACACAAAGTCACAGCTATACACAAGTCAATGACAAATAAGCGTTTCCAATTTTCCAGGTTACCCCACCCAGGGATCAAACCTGGGTCCTCCTTGCTGTGAGGTCACATCACTATCTCTATTGTCATATCAGAGGACAAATTTAACTAGAAAATGCAGTTACTGCAGAAAATGCGATGTGTGTTGCCTCGGTGCACCCCATTATCACAATAATTAGCATTTAGGGTTACCACAAAAGTTAGCATGATCACACATGGTAGCATTAACTGTTAGAATTAGCAATTATCATGAGCAGTTAAAATTAACACCAACATTAGCAAACAGACATTACCATTAGCAGTTGAGCATTGCAACACATGCTAGCATTAGCTGTTAAAATTAGCATTAGCAATTAGCATTAGCAGTTACAATTAACACCAACATTATAGCTAATTAGCATTAGCTAATAGAAATTGCCATCAGGTAGCATCAGAAATTAGCATTGTTACAAATATTAGAATTTGTTGTTAACAATCGCTGTTATCATTACCAAATAACATTAGTGGTTATCATTAACATTTAACATTAGCACCTAGCATTAACACCAACATTAGCATATAGCATTAGCAAATAAAGTACCATTAGCAATTGGAATTGTGACAAATATTAACATTAGCATCTGCAGATAGCATTAACAATTAGCATTAGCATTTACAGTAACATAAGCAAGTAGTATTAGCTAGCACTAATTACCATTAGCAGTTCGTAGAACCATTGCCACATATTTTAACATTAGCTTTTAGCATTAGCAATTAGCTTTATCAGTCAGCATTAGCAGCAACATTAGCAATACATTACAATTATAATGAAGCCTATGGATTGTCCTCACAACTATAGTAATACCAACGTGTGTGTGTGTGTCTGTGTGCCTGCTTGTGGGCGTGTCTGTGAGAGAGGAAGGAAAAAAATTTAGAAACCTGATTTAGAAATCCTGCCCACTAAAGATTTGTTTCTGTTTTCTACCTATTTGTAGCCGGCTGTAGCGCAATAAATGTCAAAAGTTTGAAAACATCCACTTTTTATTGTTCATCTACATGAATATATTGTAACTGATAGATGTTGCCAGGTATTCGGTTCATTTGTATTTATATGTATACTATGGTTGTAGCTGTATGAGCATCAGCTTCAGTTTTCTGTTACTGAAGCACAAATGTATTCATTAAGTCATAATTTTTCATTCATTTTCTATACCTCCTGAATCCTAATTTAGGGTCACGGGGAAGCCGGTGCCCACCCGACAACTCTGGGCGCAAGGACAAGAGCTACCTTAGACAGGGTGCCAATTGATCATAGGGCACACACACCAACATGCAGATACACCAATAAACCTATCATGCATGTCTTTGGTATGCCGGAGGACACCTGGGTACCCAGAGGAAACGCGCACAAACACGTCAAGAACATGCAAACACCACACAAAAAGTTCTCCAATCATCCCACCCAGGGCTCGAAAATAGGATCGTCTTGCTGGGAGGCCATGGCACTATCCAATGTGCCACAGTGCCACCCTTATTTGTAATTTATACAAGTTATTTGGGAATGTGCTTGCGATGAACGTGCATGTTTGAGCGTTTATGGGTTTTTGTTTGTTTTTCACAGCACAATCACTGTTAGGTTTTGTTTTTAAGTTTGTCGTGTCTTCATCTTCAAGTTTGTTTTCCCAGCTACTTTGCTATCCCTTTATTAACACACAACGCTCCATTCATCCCCGGCATGCAGCGGCACGCCCACTCACGGATATGCGCTTTCGCACTCGTCCCAAAGCACGCACTAAAATGCTGTCTAGATATTTAGTCAATTTCATGAATTAAACATTTTAGATTTAATAATTGAACACACAGCTGTATTAAAACTTCTAATAACAAACACTGATGTGATGAATCCAAGATAATTGATAAACACCTCAGATCTGTTCTGAGAATTGCCACAAAAAAAACTATCAGACTTAGATTTACTGGCAAAAAAGGTGATCAACAACACTATTCCCACTTAAAGAGAATGTAAGTATGAACACTAATGCTTTTTATGTTTATATTTAATATAAATGCATCTGGTGCTAGCCCGGCCTGTCCGGCAAATATTAAACGGCAATGTAGCCCCTAAGCCAAAATGTTTGCCCACCCCTGGCTTAGCTGAAAAATATGATACCAGAGAGGAACCTCTGACCATCACTGTGATGTAAAAATGATTTATATGAAAAATAAAATGTCTGATTTATGACAGGTTAAACACAAATGAAAAATTTGGAAAAAGCAGATCTGATTAACAGGGAAGTGAACGGGAGAGTTTTTAGTGTCTAATGCTGAACAAATCCTTATAACTCAAATATTGTTTTAATCTGTGTCATCTTTAGACATTCATCAAGAGAACATGGCTCTATTATTTTATCTTTAAATGGTGTTTATAGGTAAATCTCAATACATTAGATTATCATCAAATTTTATTTCAGTAATTCAATACAAACAGTGAAATGCATACATTATATAGATTTATTACAAACACAGTGATCTATTTCAAGTGTTTATTTCTGTTAATGTTGATTATTGCTTACAGCCAATGAAAACCCAAAATCATCATCTAAAACAATATTATATAAGACAAAATGAAAAAAAGAATTGTAATGCAGATATTTTGTCCTACTGAAAAGTATGTACAGTGAACTCAATACATGATCGGGGCTTCTTTTGCATGAATTTCTGCATTAATGTGGCATGGCATGGAGGCAATCTGCCTGCTTAAATAGCATCCTTCAGTTCGCCTGCATTGTTGGGTCTGGTGCCTCTCATCTTCCTTTTTACGCCAGGCGGGTTTGCTGGCCAATCAAGCAGAGTGATACTATGGTTCTTAAACCAGGTATTTGTACTTTTGTCAGTGTGGACATGTACTTGTCCTGCTGGACAATGACATTTCCATCTCCAAAAAACTTGTCGGCAGAGGAAAGCATGAAGTGCTCGAAAAATTTCTGGTAGACGGCTGCGCTGACTTTGGTCTTGATACAACACAGTGGACCTACACTAGCAGATGACATGACTCCCCAAACCATCACTGATTGTGGAAACTTCACACTATAAATATAAGCAGCTGCAAACAACACACTGGACCAATAAGCAGCAGTCCAGTTATTTTTCTCCTTGGCCCGTTGTCTCTTGGTCATGAGTAGCTTGATACAGGGAATGCAAAAATTGTAGCCCATGTTCTGGATACGTCTGTGTGAGGTGACTTCTGAAGCACTGACTCCAGCAGCAGTCCACTCCTTGTGAATCTTCCCCAAATTTAATGGCCTTTTCTTTATGATCCTTTCAAGGCTGGGGTTATCCCGGTTGCTTGTTCAACTTTTTCTACCACACTTTTTTTCTTCCACTCAAATTTCCATTAATATGCTTGGATACAGCACACTGAACAGCAGCTTCTTTAGCAATGACTTTTGTGGCATAACCTCCTTGTAGACTGTGTCAATGTCTGCCAGTGCCTTCCCCATGATTGTGTAGCCTACTGAACCAGACTAAGGGAAAATTTTAAACAGGAAGGAAGCCTTTGAAAGTGTTTTACATGAAATATTCTAATATTCTGAGAAAATATTTTTGGGTTTTCATTGGCTGTAAGACAATAATCAACATAAAAAAAAATAAACACTAGATCACCATGTTTGTAATGAATTTATATAATGTATAATATATAATATAATGTTTGTTATGAATTACTGAAATAACTACATTTTTTATTAATTTTCTAATTTATTGAGATGCACATGTATATAGTTATTAGAGACGTTTGTTTTGTGAATTCAGGGATTTTTCAGAAACCTTCTCCCATTTATTTTTATTAGTAAGAAAATCAGTTTTCCCCCCTCTTGCACACCTCCTGAACAACCATTAATAACCATAACTCAGAATATATTTAAGATATCGCTTAACTGAATATATTGTGAGAATGGGGAGACCTTCGTTTTGAAGTAAAATTGGTGTGGATTGATAAACTTGAAATTATGAATAATTTTTCTAAAATTTACTATTGATCTATGGGGATTTTAAACAAAATCATCGTAGCTTAACAATTTGTCAATCAATAAGATTTTTTATATTCTCATTCTTAAAGTTAAATCAAGTTTCTTTAGAGATTAAAAAAAAATTTATTTATTCCAAAAACCGGCAGCTGCTAGAGTGCGGTTTAGAGTGGCTTTGATCTTTTAACATTGTAAGTATGAGTAATTTTTGAAGAGTGATACATAGAGAACAGAGAGTGCGATCACTCTAATTTAACAGGACAGGTCAGGCTGCAACCAGATCTGAGCATGTAGAATTTCATGTTCGTGGCTCAATAATTGACCGAGTTACATTACTGTGAAAGTCGGCGCAATATTAAGCCAATTGTAAATTTTGGACAAGAAAATGGGCGCAGCAGGCACCCAGTTAGATAAATCCATTATCTTTGAACACACACATTTTGCACAAAATTGGTATGAGACCCATGCAATCCATAATTAACTGTAGAAGAGAAACGCGTGTTCAAGGGGGTGGAATAATAATAAAAATAATAATAAAATGCAGAATTATATCATATAAATATCATTTAAATTTAATAAGAAGACGAGGATTTATCTATAGATCTGCATATACTCCAGATATATTTTCATAATTTACATGGGCCACATTTTCGGGTCAAATATTCTTCAATACCAGAATAATCAGGACCTTAAAAATCCCTAATATTTATACTATATTGATAGAATTATTGTTAATTTAAAACAATATTCAAATCAAAAGTTATATTTTGCAGTGAACACTTATTAAATAAAGTCAATGCTATATAATTTTAATACAATTTAAGTGACATACAGTGTTTACACACAGGTAACGGCCAACAGTTCACATTAAAGGATACCCTGGACTGCTTTACTGATTTAATTTACCTTACATGCTTACAATTACATTTAAGGGGGTGGTCTGCTTTATTATTTAGGACAGCATGTGTACCTTGTTCTGCTCGTACTTATACAGGATCTTGAGATGGTCCATGGCCCGGATCATGGCCTGCATGGAGGTGAATATGTTCTGGTAGACAAGTTTAGTGTAGCTGCGTTTGTCCTCATCAGTGTAGCCTGAGCCATGAATGATGCGCATCTGCTTTATGAAGGTGCTCTTGCCACTTTCACCAGTGCCTGTAGCAACAAACACACACAACCAAACAAGACATAAAATATACCATGTACCAAAGATTGCATCTAAGTAGAAAGATTACCATGAAGATGAAATAAAAAAAAAAATCTACTAGTGCATAATAGCTTGGGGCTGTTTCTCATACATTGGAGTCAGCCCCAATTATCGCATACCAGGCACCATGGACTAGCTTCAGTATACATATAGTGTTATAATAAACTAAACTGAACCTTAATCCGATTAAGAATTTGTGGAATGACATCACAAAGGCTGCTTTTGATGTAAAACCCAAGAATGTAGAAGGAATTTGAAATGTAGTCCAGTCAGCTTGGGCTGGATATTAGTTGACGCCATTGAAAAGCAGTTATCAGTAATAAAGGTTATATTTTTAAATATTAATTTAATGATTAGCAGAAAAGCTAAATCTACATAATAATCAAGTTTGTAAATAAATATTTTTTCAGTTTATTCTGTTCATGTTTTCATTTGGAATTGAATGTGCAGTGCTACCAGAGCCGTTGTGTATATAGAAAGAAATTCTATTATTATAAGGATTAAGCCGTTTCTATGTGATTTTATAAACACTGATATTATTTTGTACACAACTGTACCTACTGCAAAACTTCTCTCTCTACAAATCATATGTTGAATAGCTTGCTGTTCTTTAAGGATCTGCTCATTTTATATATTATATTATTGAGACAAACATTCTGTATATTTCTTTGCAAACCTCATGCACATACATATTGCATAGAAATGTATTCTTGCTAAAACAGAGTTCAAATCTCACTTCATCATACTTTTTTAATCATCCCTCAGTGGAAACTGGGCTATGCTCACTGCCACACAGTCCCTGTGCAGACATGGTAGTCATAGTAACCCTTTAAGGCACTTAGTGCACACTAAACTGGATTTCAAAGAGTAGGCCAACAGCAGTACAGCACACCCCCTGTGCATGGCAAATAGAAGCTGATCACAAATAGACGCACACATAGAAAAAAGCACAAGACAATCAATCAGTGTTCAATATATTTATACCCAATGGGATATTGTTGTCTTCAAGAGACCACATTCAAGTTCAAAACAAAATATCACACAAATATAAAATGTGGTAGGGCAGATTGTTCAGCAAATCGAGTGCAACTAGTGGCTACAAATGGCTCAGATGCTAAAGAAACAATGGTAAAGTTAAAATAAACCTACTGTATATCTTATGGACAGAGTGCAATTGTTTTGGTCAAGTTTGATTGTATATGAACAACAAAAGATAGTTAGCTTCAGATTGCTGTAAAGTAAGAATGTGAAAAATGTTTGGCATTCCTAATCAAATTTACATGAACTTTTTATTTAAATCTAAATAATATGTACTTAATGGTCATTATTCAGATGGAATTCAGACAGACAGTTTCTAAGATTGAGAAATTCACTTAAGATCATTTATTTAGCCATATATTTATTAAGCCACATATATTATAGCCATTGCCTAATGGACAGGGATCCCAGATTCAGAGACAAATTTCCGTTTGGGAATCATAATTATTCAGAAAATAATTTGTCAGAAAAAAAAATGAAAAACTGACCCTTCTGCCACTGACCTCTGCAAAACTCAAAGTTAAAATATATTTGATATGATGAATATACAGTTGAGTTCTGCAAAGGAGCCAACATGGAGGATAAACCAAGTAACTGTACATTATGTCCAGTCATTACTTTGCTATGGTTGGCTGCTCTGTAGTATAAGGATAAGATGACTATGCTTCCCAATCCTGGGTCAGCTTTAAGGGCAATTTAACACCAATTAACCTAGGACAAGTTTTTGTACTGTGGAAGGAAACCGGAGCACCCATAGAATAATTTTTACAGAGTATCTGAAAGAGTCTGCCAGAGTTCTTCTTGAAATCTGTGTTTTTTTTTTTTTGTTTTTTTTTTTGTTTACAGCAAATTTTTTTTTGCTAGTGTTTACATTTTTTGTCAGAGCCCATTAATAATAATAATAATCATAATACATTCAATTTATATAGCACTTTTCAAGGTACCCAAGGACACATTAGATCAAACAATAAATACATACACCAATTCAGAAAAGTTAATTGAAGGAATGAGTTCAAAAAAGATTTGAAGTATGGAAGTGAAGAGACATTGCATAGAGAAGACAGGAGAGAGTTCCACAGACTGGACACTAAATTATATGCCGTCAAAGGATGACATCCTAAATCTAGGTATGACCAGCAGGCCTGCATCAGATGACCTGAGTGAGCGACAGGGAGTTTAGGGGTCAGAATGTGGAAAAGATAGACAGAGGCAAGTCTATGAAGGTCTTTAAAAGTGAGTAGCAGAATTTTGTATGGGATGCGCTTATGCACAGAGAGCCAGTGGAGTTGCTCCAGAACCGGGATAATGTGCTCTTCTTTGCCAGTGGATGTTAAGATCCTAGCCACAGCATTTTGAATAGACAGTCTTGTTAGGAAGACCACAGAGCAGTGATTTGCAATAGTCCAGCCGGGAAGTAACAAAAGCATCAACCAAAACCTCTGCTGTCTGAGGTGAAAGTATGAGGTGAAGATGAGAAATGTTACATAAGTGGAATTAAGCAATGCGATAGAGCAGATGTAGGGCTAAAAAGATAGGAGAGGGTCAACACCTAGGTTCCGAGCAATAGCTGCAGGAAAAACAGAGGTTCCCAATGAGAAGAACAAGGCAAGAGAAAGTGGACAGTGCAGCTTTAGTGCAAATGTCTAGAAGTTCGGTTTTAATCTGTTTAATTGAAGATCATTTGCCTGCAGCCATATGATTCGACCTTGAAGACATCTAGTGAGAGCAATAGGAGAAAAGGGATCAGAGAGTATAATTTTACCCAGGGGAAAAATGTATTAAATAAATAGCAGTAGTCCAAGCAACAGACCCTGACATATGGATGCGTTTTTTGAGGCCTGGCATCCTAGCTGGACAAAATGATGCCTGTTAGAGTGGTATGATTTAAACTATGTTAGTGCCAGGTGGAAAAGGTTAATATTGGACAGTTTGGACACAAGAATATTGCAATTTATTGTATCAAAAGAGGCAGAAAAGTCAAAAAGTAATGAAATAGAGATCAGATCTTTTAACGCAGAGTAGTGCAGTCTCTGTACTATGATATGGACGGAAGCCAGATTGAAAAACTTCAAGCAGGTGATTAGAATTTAAGAAATCAAGCAGATGGTGTGCCACAAATCTTTCTAAAATATTGGACAAAAGGTCTAAAAAGTAAAGATCAGTGATATAAAGATCAGGTTTCTTAATAATGAGAGTAACTGCAGCGAGTTTCTATGACGGAGGAACATGGCCAAAAGGAGGTGATAAACTGACCATGTGAAAGATAGGGGCAGCAAAAGCAGCCACAGAGAACTAGAGGACGGTAGGAATTGGATCTAGACGGGCAGATGCTACAGACTTTGACTTAGTAATGATTTGTGAAACCTCAGCATAGTCAACAGTTAGGAAGGGGAAAAAAAAAGACACAGGAGAAAGATGCGATAGGGCAAATGCAGGCACACCCTGAAGCCCCTTATAGATAGTTGACATCTTGTTACCAAAAACGTTAAGGCCTCACACAAACCAGAGAAGGGAACGACTGAATCGTGGAAGGCACACAAGTTTTTTTGATTGTGGTGAACAGCTGTTTGGGGCTTTGAGCAGCTTTTTTGAATACCTTGTATTAAGAGCAGCAAACTTAATTTAGGGCCACCTTTTAATCAGCCACGTGGTCTGTAAATACCAAAAAATGAACCATAAGTCCAGATTTCTTATAATGACGATTACCAGGGTGCAGAATAGGAGGAAGGCACAAGCCGAATCTTAATAAGTGCCAGGGTGTAAATCCTTGCCAGTGTTGTGAATGAGAATAAAGCAGATTTATATCATTAAAATGAGAAGAACTGAGAAGAGTAGACAGGGAGGAGGCGTCAAAAGAAGATAAATTACGTTATGAACATAGCAGTCTGTGATGGGACTTGGGAGCAGGTTATTTATTTATTTATTGTTTAATGTCATCCTCAGCACCAATGGCTATTCTAATGACAGGAACACAAGTGTATACTCCTACACAAGTCTCATATCATATGCAAAGTGACATCAATACTGATATAGCATTTCCAATTTACCTAGCATGCATGTCTTTGGACTGTGGGAGAAAACCAGAGCACCCAAAGAAAACCATTACAAAGGAAGGGGGGGTAGGGAGAACGACACGCAAACTCAAATTCCCAGGTTGCCCCAAACCTGGGTCCCTTTGCTGTGAGGCCACAGCACTATCCACTGCGCCACTTGGGAGCAGGTAAGGAAGCACAGAAAGAAATAAAGAGATGATCAAATAGGGCCAGTAGAGTGCCCAGAGAATTTACTGACATTCCCACTAGTGGAACAGATGACAGAATCAGATGCTATTACAGGCCCAGAGTCAAGGGGAATATTGAGATCCCCAGGCACAATTAGTGAGGAGGAAAGTGAGCTAATGACTGTCAGTACTTTACTGAGCTTAGATAAAAAATTGTGTACTGAGCATTTAGGTGGGCGGTATATTAACAGTAAAGTAACTGGTTGTGGGCCAGTAATTCTCAAAGCCAGACATTCAAATTAATAAACAACTTGACCATTACAGATTTGAGAGCTGGACTACACAGTACAGCCAATCCCCTAGTCCAACCAGAGGTTCGAGTGGCTGTAAAGAGTTTAAATCCAAGAGAAGTTGCTACATTTATGTGTATGAATTCACCATGTTTCAGTCAGAAAACACAGATCAATGTGGTGGACAAAGTAGTTCTAGAGAATTGTGACTTCGTCTGTGAGAGAGCGAATGTTGAACAGTCTAAATTCGAGAGGTCAGGGAACATTGAGGAACCTCAACAGTCTTTTCCGCGAACCAGTCTGTATCTCCTGTATCCGAGCATTGTTATATGGACTTCAGGAGAGCTGGCAGTGCATGCAGAAGCAGCAAGGGAAGCAGAGAGAGTGGGTTGATGTCTTTGACCAATATGTATGTAGCGAGGACTTCGTGCAATCCCCATAGACTGGCACAGCCTGCAGGTGAAAGACTCCAGGTGGTGCGTATTAAGCAGTGATCAGCAGAGTACAGGTGCATTTCAAATTAGAATATCATAAAAAAGATAATTTAAGTAATTCAATAAATTAGTGAAATGCATACATTATACAGAATTATTACAAACAAAATGATTTCAAGTGTTGATTTTGGGTTTTCATTGGCTGGAAGCCATAATCATTAACATTAACAGAAATAATTCTCAGAAAATTCGAATATAACACAAAACACCTGCAAAGGCTTCCTAAGTGTTTAAAATAGCTCTTTAGTCTGGTTCAGTAGACTACACCATCATGGGGAAGAAATTGACAGTCACAGACACACTCCACAAAGAGGGTATACCATAAACTGTCATTGCTAAAGAAGCTGGCTAGTTACAGAGTGCTGTTTGTTGCACAAGCAACCGGGATAACCCTAGCCTTGAAAAGATTGTCAAGAAAAGGCCAATAAAAATTTTGGGGAAGATGCACAAGAAATAGACTGCTGATAGACACACAGACGCATCTAGGACATGGGCTAAAACTGTCGCATTCCTTGTATCAAGCCACTCATGAGCAAAATACATTGCCAGAAGCATCATAACTGGGGCAAGAAGAAAAAGAACTGGACTGCTGCTCAGTGGTCCAATGTGTTGTTTTCAGATGAAATTACATTTTCAGATTAATAAAATTTTTTGCATTTCATTTGGAAATCAAGTTCCCCAAGTCTGGAGAAAGAGTGGAGAGGCACACAACCCAAGCTTCTTGAGGTCTAGTGTATTCAGTGATAGTTTGGGGAATGACCTCATTTACTGGTATAGGTCCACTGTGTTACATCAAGACCTAGAAAAATTTTAGAGCACTTCATGCTCTGCCGAGAAGCTTTTTGGAGATGGAAATTTCATTGTCCAGTAAGACTTGGCACCTGTCCACACTAACAGAAGTATCAGTAGCTGGTTTAATAACCACAGTATCACTCTGCTTGAATGGCCAGCAATCTCAGCTGACCTAAACTCCATAGAGAATCTATAAACCTATATAAAATTGTATGCATTTCACAGTTTGTATTAAATTAATGAAATACATTTTTAAGATATTATCATTTATTGAGATTCACCTTTAGATGAGACATTGGCATAGAACCTTGCTATGGCCTAAGATGCAAAACATCAGTAACCACTAACTAGCTGTCAGCAGAAATAAAGAGGAGAGAAATAACTGGTTTACCAGAAACAAAGCAATCAATAAGCTAGACAGTAGAAATTTGGAAAAGGGCCCTAGTGCAGATGGAACAGTAGATTAAAGAGGAGCAGCGACAGAATCACGCACAGCGTAATCTCAGCCAGAAACTGGAAATCCCGGTAGATGTCAAACCAGAATCATTAGCCATAATACTGAGGCTAGGTTTCCTCCGAAATGCACGAAGTAACCTTAAAAATTAACGACATCTGATGTTTTCGTCTCGAATGGACTATTGCATTTCAATTGCATTTCCAGGAAGACCTGCTAACAGCAGCAAGGGACTGGCAGTTCCTTCCGATTGACCTAGGGAAGCAGTTGCCGAACATCATCGCAACCACAACACTTTGGCCAGACATGCTCTACATGTCCGGAGCCAGCAAGCAAGTGGTGCTCCTTGAGTTAACCATCCCCATGGAGAACAGAATGGAGGAAGCACTACAGGAATTTGTGGACTGCACAGAAGAGCAATCAAAAACAGTCTGGAAATGTCTAAAAAAGGCTTTAAGCCAGCTTTGGTTGAGGAGAGGGAAGGAGGAAACACCCTATGATCCCAGGAGAATCAGTGATGTGTCCAAGTTTAGGTGTATTCCAGTACTAATGTCTCTGTAACGGATGTTAATTTTGTTTATATCTGGCCACTCATGTTTATTTTATTAAAGAGAAAATTCCAAGTTCGCTAAAACTTTTCAGCTCCTCTTTTCTGGTTATTCACTATATAAGCAGATATAATGTTTGGGCATTATCCGGGTTCGGAAAGTAGCCAACACTCAATTTCCAGCCCTGCAGCTTTATGCCCAGCACACAAACCCAAGTAAGTTTCCCAGAGACTTTCTCACTCTGAAAAATACAGGTAATACAACTCAGCAAGGTAATATCAATGACCACATATCTGCTAATTTAACAAGGTTAATTTTATGTTGTACTGTGATGTAGAAACAATTATATTGCACACCCCTATCTTCAAAAGCTGGGTTTTGTTAAACCGGGTCTACCATTAGCTATAATGTAATGATTAAATTAAACAGGTTGAAAAAGGGTAACCAACTCTGTTTAATTTTCTTGGGGGCTTAAGATAAAAACTTATTTCAAAAAAGTTGGAACAAAGAACAAACTGTAAATAAGTTACCAATTTTAAAAAACTGATATTGTATTCAAACAGAACATGGATGAATGTTGAAAGTGAGACATTCTGAAATTTTATGACAAATATTGTCTCATTTGAAATGTCATGAAAGCAACACATATCAAAAAAGTAGGAACGGGACAATAGGAGGCTGGAAAAGTTAAAGGTACAAAAAAGGAACAGCTGGAGGACTAATTGGCAATAGGTCATTAACATGACTGGTTATCAAAAGAGCATCTTGGAGTGGCAGCGGCTCTCAGAAGTAAAGATGGGAAAAGGATAATCAATGCCCCTAATTCGGCACCGATAAATAGTGAAGCAATATCAAAAAAAAGATGATCTACAGTGAATATCATCAAAAGATTCAGAGAGTCTGGAAGAATCTCTGTGCATAAGAGTCGAGGGCGAAAAACCATACTGCCCGTGATCTTCGGACCCTTAGAGGGCAATGCATCACATATAATCATGGGTTAACATTCCTATCCCTCAACTAAAAGTCCCCAGACGTTTACAGACTGTTAAAAAAAGAAAAGGGGATGTCCAACAGTGGTAAACATGGCCTTGTCCTAACTTTGAGAAATTTAAAATCACAATTTTCTCTTTAAATAATATGTTTTATAAATTGAAAAATTTGATATGTCATCTATGTTCTATTCTGAATAAAATATGGAATTTTGAAACTACCACATTGCATTCCAATTTTTATTTACAATTAATACTTTGTCCCAGTATACACACTCGAGGGGATTTTATTTATTAATTTATTTTCACTACTCAACATTCATGCACCAATCATGCATAAAGTATATATTTATTATAAAAATTAATGAATCTATAGATTCCACAGGCAGCAGTTAAATTGGTCATCACAACTAAATAAATCATCCACCAAAGACTTTTGCAAGCAACATGGATTGTGGTTTACCTCTTTACGCCAAACTACAAAAGAATTGCCAGCGATTTAAAGTCAGTGTTTCTCTGTGCAAGAATGCAAATAATACAGTATAGGCTTATCACAATTCAATGTTCTTAATCGAATATTATTAGAAAGTCAGGGAAATTATAAAAAAAAATAAAAAAATTAAGGGAGGAAACCACTGCGGAATCGAGCACGGTATTGTTTGAGAAATCGACAGCTAGCAAAGTGTTACCAGTTATAAAATTGTGCTAGAATTAATTGGTAATTTAATCATCAGTTGCATAAGAAAGTTTGATCAAGTTGCTTGTTCAACAAATAAATAAATCAATAACCCTCAGCAACCATAATTCTCTATCTGTACAACACAAGCATTACGTACTACGTATACTAGCAGCTCAAACAATTATTAGGTGCAGTACACTATATTCTGATACTTGCCAGAATTTGGGTCAAAACGTATTTAGTCAGCCACTGTGCTAGATCTACGACTTAAAAAGATGAGAGGTGTCTGTAATTTTTATGATGGGTACACCTCAACTATGAGAGACAAAATGAGAAAAAAAAATTAAGAGAATCACATTATTTGTACATTATGGTGGAAAATAAATATTTGGTCAATAACAATTTTATTTCGCTACTTTAACATAAACTTTGTTGGCAATGACAGAAATCAAACATTTCCTGTAAGTCTTCAGGTTTGCACACTCTTTAGATGATATTTTGCCCATTCCTCCATGCAGAGCTCTTCTAGAGCTCCTGATAGTTGGGGGAAAACGGAATTTCAGCTCCCTCCACAAATTTTCTATGGGGTAGGAAAACTTGCACAAATCAGTGGCTGACAATATTTTTGGTCCCACTGTACTATGTTTCTACAGCAGAAACAAGCTAGTCATCAGAATTACTGTGCTAACTTGGACAGCGAGTTAAATAACTGCATCCTTTAGCAAATGTAAAACTAATCCACCTCTCCCTCATGAGCATCATGTGACACAGCAACAGTGTGCGTTCATGTAAGCAGCAGTAGTGTGGGTTGATAAGAGGAGTGGCTCTGACGGACACCAACACATAGATCAGCCTGGTTCTCACAGCATAGGCACCCTGGCTATACAAGCACACAAAACACACAGTGCGAGAACAAGAGAATAAAACAGCAAAGCAAACAATCTTGAACCTAGCACACACAAATATATGTCCAGCTATAAACTCATTACGTGCAAATTGAAACCGGATGCAATTGCCCTCAACAGGCAGATGGCTGAAACATCAGAAGGAACAAACATGAACGTGGATACTGAAAAGTTTCAAGCCCCATATCGGAAGCATGAAATCAGCTGCAGGGTCTCACAAGTCAAAGTGGCAACACTGAACAACACTGACTAAGCATTTCCTGATTAAAGAACATTCATTCGATGCCTAAAACACCAAATATATCCCACCGAGAAATACATACTGTACTCATGACTGGTTAGCTTATTAATCTCCAGGATCTTTTTTGCTGTTGCATTTGGAAAGATAAAAACCACACAAAGGTACAGTATAATAGTAAATTATTCTAATAAATTTATCTATAATAAATGGAGATTATGAATTTTATGTTTTACATTTTGGTACTTAATTTAAAACTGTTAATTATTCAAATGACCCTTGTTAGGATGGAGCAATAAACTATTGCTATAAAGTTAGGAGCATGGAACTTTTTATATTCTAACGGTATGCAGAAACATTTAGTCGCATAGCAAGACTTGCTATAGCAGCATAACCAAAACAGAGATCAAGAAGGTAACAGACATGAGGGATCCCTTACGAATAAAGCAACCGGCCGCTCCACAGTCAAATACTCGTGTGCATGTGTGAGATGATTGGGGGGGGGGGTGCTTTAGCAGCATCAGAACATCTGATTTTACCTACCACACTATGCCCATGAACCCCCAGATGTGCACACTCGCCCATGAGAAAGTAGAACTAGGACAACAAGCAAAATGCTAAACAGATGCATCTTTCACGTGTTTGTTTGTGTCTTTTAGGATTATGCAAAAAACTTAATGCCTGTTTTTTTCTGAAGCACAGGATGATATTGACATGGAACAGAATGGTTTATGGGGCATTTTATAAAAAGTCAAAAAAAAATTCCCAGACCTTAACTCTGTTTATGTGCGTGTCCTAACAAGTTAGTGCTCCAACAAAAGTAAATTGTGTTTAAAACAAATGTGTTGAATAGGTTTTAATTTAATATGTCTATCATCTTGATTTGTTATTTGTAACTTGTGAACATTTTTCTGTGAAATGGATCATAAAATCTAAATAAATACTGAGATCATTTATTGATAAGGTGAAGTTTCTGTCCATGCTGTATGAAATACCACTAGTTTGATGCCATGTAGTGTGCATCATCCCTGTATACCGAATGTCAAATAAGTTATTTGAGAAAGATCAGCAGAACAAAACCATCAAACAGCCATGTTCCAGACACATATATACAGTACCAGTCAAATTTTTACACAGCTTTTGATGAAATGTTTGTTTATTTTATTTTTTTCCTACATTGTAAATGTTAATACTGAAGTCATTCAGACTATGAAGGAACATATGTATGTGGAACAATATGGAATTATGTAGTGACCTTAAAAGAGTGAAAACAAAAATTGTTTTAGCATTTAGCTGGGCTCTTTTCTGGGGTGCTGTAAACATGTGGTTTCTGAGGCTGGTAACTCTAATGAATTTACTCTTTCTTTCCTGGTGCGGTCCTGATGAGAGTCAGTTTCGTCATAATTTTGATGGTCTTGTCGTCTGCACTTGAATTGAAGATACTTTCAAAGTTCATAATATTTTAGAGATTGACTGACCATTTCTTAAAGTAAAAACAGACTAGGGATGTGCAATATACATTGTCTACGATGCATGAGCTGACGTTGCCAAATGTTATAGAGTTTGCTATAGACTGGGGAAAAAAAACAACTAAAACACCTCGGCCTTCACTCCGCACTTTGTGCAGGATACTGCATGTGCGCAATGAGAGTGCTAGCATAGCTGCCTCTGTGAACCCACATAAAGCTGAAAATGAGTGAGGTCACAACACAATGGGAAAAATTTCGACATTTCGGCCTCGCAGTCTACCTCTTTAGATTTAATTTCTAGGCGAGAAGCAAAGACAAATAATACTTAAAAGACAGCAGTTTTTAATCTTTTCAGTAAAAAAGCAGTTAAAGATAGCTCGACAACTAACCTGTTTCATCATGTCTGAACAAAACACCACACAAAGTACAAGAAACATGATAAACTTCGGGAGGCCGATGCACAAGATAAACCTAAATCAGCTAAAGGTATCTGGCAAAACAAACTGCTAAATTTTCCT
>JAOUQV010000004.1:9836218-9847187 GCA_028565295.1 Aspidoras spilotus | reverse complement strand
TAAAGATGGACAAAGTCGTGAAAATATTTGTCTTGCTGTCATTTATTTACATCACAAAAACCTGCCATTTGAACAGGGGTGTGTAGACTTTTTATATCCACTGTATTCTCCACTCTGTTCTACAAAAACAAGATATTATAACATTAATTAAATGGTCTCTTAATGCAATTGACACCATTTTTTTAGCGATTAGTCTGGGTTCGCGGGAACCTGCCTGTCCCAACGGAACGTTTTCAACCGGATTGCCTGGCAACTCTTTCTGTGGAGGACATTGAGGACGTATATCTATTCGGAACCATTGAATTAGGCATTGCCCTGATTTATCGAGAATCTAAACTAACGGGAACAGCCGTCCAAGCCCCTTTGATTCTGAGTGATACGAATGACGCAATCGGCAGAGCTGTCAGCCACCCTGAAACCGGCTGCTGCTGCGATAAACAAAATTCTGTGTGGAGCCAGAGGGAAGATTAAGTCTCTCCCCAATGCCTTTGAGCTCTTACTCGTCTCTATCCCCTTGTGCTGGAGTGTTTTTAACTAATTTATTAGTTATACGACTGAGACGCATTCTCTTCCTTTTTATTTTGGTAGTATTCTATGGCAGCCATTGAAGCATGCTCATGTCTGCATTTGTTTATATAAATCATTGTAAAGCGTCCTTGGGTATATTGGAAGGCACTATATAAATTGAATGTATTATTATGCAATGAATTAAATGGTCTCTCAGTGCAATTGACACCATCTTCTCAACGAGTAGTCTGGGTTTGCTGGATGGGGTAAAGGGCTGGGGACCAAGAGATTGCTGGTTCGCACCCCACTCTAGGCAAGTCATGGCTGAAGTGCCGTTAAGCAAGGCACCCACCCCCAACCGCTCCCTGTGCGCCTCAAAGGGGCAGCACACTGCTTCAGATGGTTGCCCCTGGATGGGTTAAATGCAGAGAAAGAATTTCCCTATGGTAATCAATAAAGTATCAATTATTATTATTATTGGGCAGGAAGTGCAGTGCATGCACATAGTGCAGAGAGCAATTTCAGATTTGTTGACCACATAAAAGGAAGTAGAATCGCATTATTTGGGTGTTTTTATTGAAATGAGAGAGCTGAATTATTGAGACCATAATAGGATTAACGCATTGACTTGCATTTAAAACGTTTTTTCACTGGTACAGGCAACATTTTTTAAGTCATGTATATACTTAAATGTAAAAGTCTATTAATACACATCACATGGCAACCCCACTAACTTTTGTCTATTGAATTTTCAGACATAAATCATCACTTATTCTTAACAGCATTTTTAATGCCTCAAATGTATTAATATTTCAACACAAGCAATATTCTGCCCACTGCATTTGATTGCGAATATAAAGGGAACTATTATACTGAACTACACACAACATTCGGAAAGTAATTCTTGTTCTGGCAAATAATTACAAATTCAGCATAGATTACACAACGCTTGTATAACTTTGCTTTTGCATACAGTTCTGTCTAACATACTTGGCCTAATCTTATTGACACACACACACACCCTAATTCGTACTAGGAGCTCCCCGCATCACACTCTGACTATTTCTCATGCTCCAATTCCTTTTTCCACATCCTATCCTCCGGAATCAGCGAGGCTAAGCATGCTTTTATTCCCCATTTACTTTCTCAACTTGGTCCACCTGCCTGTCAGCTCTTGCCAATCATACACCAACTACGAAACAAGATGCCAAACATACTCACAATTGCTGTGATTTACAGAGATTTCTATCCCCGCCAATCAGAGATAGTACTGATAATTTTGCTCCCTTGGCTCTTGCGCACAGATGGCTGGGGCTTTGATGGAATTAAAAATCACAATGACACAATGTGGGTGGCACAGCGGATAGTGCTATTGCCTCATAGCAAGAACGACAGGGTTCAATCACTGTGTGTGGCGACCCTGGAAATTTACGTGTTCTCCCCGTGTTTGTGCAAGCTTCCTACAATGGTTTCCTCCAACAGGCCAAAGATATGCACACTAAGTAAAATTTAAATGCTAAATTGCGATTGACTTGTGTGAATATTTATATTTCAATTTGTGTATAAGATGTCAAACTTTTATATGACCTTTATGTTCCCGTCATTAAAATTCTATTGATGTTATAGATGATGTTAAGCAATAAACAATGACACAGTGCGTTTTTCGGCAGCTAAACTATAAGTCTAGTATATTCAAATTTTACTAGGAAATAAGATATTTTTTAGTAAATCTCCATGAGATGTTCAGAAAAAAAATCTATAGTAATATAGGATGTGTGATTCGCCCTTTTTGTCCCAGAAAACATAAAAAAAGGACAATTCTTACTTACGGGCTATTCTCCCAGTGAAGATGAACAAATCCTACCGACAGTGCAATATTATATTGTGCAGAAAAGATAACGGTTGAATATATAGATACACAGAATTAACATGTGGATTTACTGTCATTCACTGCACTCTTTCCCAAACTTGGACATCTCAGAAGGATCATCAGGGAAGAATAGTGGGTTTATTTCAATATTAGCAATCAACTGTAGATCCATTGGTAGATACAATGCTCAGGTGTTTTCATATGACCTAGACAGTATAGCATGCAAGGTGGCATTAATATATTTTGTTTAAATCACATGCACTTAATGCAACCGACATCTATTACTAATAATAAAATACAAAAATGCATCCAGAAGCTAACCAGAATGAACGATTTTGGAGCTTGTATACATGCAAAGCAGCAAGGTGCATATTTCTGCAGCTTTATAGCTCACTGGATACGTAGAGTCTGCTTTTTAAATCTCACATACCCAAGAGGAGAAGTTTGAGCTCCCTCCTTGCGTCTCGCTTGTCTCGGCGAAGCTGTTTATCGATCTCGGCGTTGATCCTCTTGGACTCTTTGGCCTCCTCACTCAAACAGCAGGCCATCATCGACTCCAGCGTCATCGCCGCAGTGGTTCACAAAAATACCCGACTTTTCTCTAAGTAGTACGGAGGTGCAGGTGTTTTTTCAGCGTTTCGATACAATGTTAAATTATGTTAGCTGATATAAAATAATGCACATCGCATAGGCCCTTCGATGTATATAAAATAGGGATATGAACTGACTAGCTAGTCATCTGAAAAGGAGTGAGGATAACAGCCAGGAAAGGATCTGGGCCCTGAATCCATCAATATAATGCTGAATGTACAAAAGAAATAGGTGCAATCGTAATCATTTCACAGCCAAAATAAGCAATTTGACAGCACTCAAATCTGGTCTAGTTAGTAATAAGGCTAATATTAATAGTGTTTCTGGTTTTGATGTTTGTGACAGCTGTCTAACCAATACGATTTGCTGCCTGCTATAGCTGGAAACTAGTACCACTGACACTCCGTTTGATAATCTGACTACGAAGTCGAGTTGTCCCGGTGACTACGGGACAAAGCTGCCTGTCGAGACATCAGTGCTGGATTTTTGCTAACTAGCCTAGCTAACCGCCCCAGTACCGAAACCAAACAACGCCAGAGTAGTCGCATAGAGCGCCCGCAAAACCGTCCATTAGCTACCCAACACGCTAGCTAGCTAAAATAAACTAGCCCGCAAACGGCGAAGAGCGGCAGGGTGAAATTCTTAACCGCGCCAGCTGCAGCCGTACCCGTTTGAATAGCGGGCTAGTCACCGTTAGCAAACACTTGCTGTAAAACGCAGCTTACCCACCTACAACCTCCCGATAGCCACAAAGCTACAAGTAGTTACACTAACTAGTTACCTATGCCGTTTTGTACCGTATAACATTGCAGTGACAATTCACTTCTTTCTACGACATTTTAATACGCGTTGCTTTTTTTATTCTATGATTTATTACAGACTTTAAAATCCACCGGGTTCTTCTAATTAATATACGAAATACTGTAACTCCTCGCGCACCAGCCCAGTATGCTTTCTATAGCCTATAAAGTGCATATTAGCGAGACCGATAGAGTTGATTGGTGATTGACAAACAAGAGAAGCCAATCAGAAAAAAAGCGCGTCTGAAGGCGGGTTTTAAGCTGAATAAAGCTTGGTAGAGAGACAGGCTCGAGAGGCGTGGTTCACCGCAGAGCTTACAGATTCAGTGGTCGGGCAACGTCCCATATGGTGATCAATATTTCGGAAAATGGTAAACATGGGTGGATCCACCTGGATCAATTGTGTGTGTTTTGTTCTGGTGGCCACTAGTTTTGATCATGAGTGGTTACCAGAAGGGTGTGTGTGTGTGTGAGAGAAAGAGAGAGAGAGAGATGAGATATTCTCACACTAATCTAGTTTCATTAATTCAATCCTTCATTCATTAATTACCTTCCAGTTAATCCACACGGGGTCATGATCCAGCCAGTGCCCAACCTGCAACTTTGGGCACAATGTGAGGAAAACCCCTAAACAGGGCATCAATCCATCTTGGGGCACCCTCACACAAAGTCATACACACATTCACACACTAAGTTAACCTAACTGCATTTCTTTGGAAAGCAGGAAGAAACTTTGTGTGCAAACCACACAGAAATTTCCCAGGTCACCCCACATGGGCATCGAACCCGGGGTCTTCTTGCTGTGAGACAACAGCACTACCCACCGTGCTGCCCTAATCTTCTTCTTTTACATATTTTTCCCTCTCCCTTTATCAAGGGATAACACAGTGAGTTAATATTTTCCAGCTCACTCTGTCCTCTGAATCTTCTGCTCTCACACCAGCTACCTGCATATCTAGACTGGCCTCATCCATGTCCATCCACTTCGGTCTTACTCTTGCTTGCCAAGCCTACAACTGCCCCATTACGTATTATTATTATTATCATTATTATTAATTTTAATGCACAATTACAATCTAAAACTGTTTTATGCAAAGAGGCAGACATATTTTCATTTTTTTTTAGACAAGGCGGGTCATTTGGGACCAATGTGCAGTGAAGTGATTTGAGGTCAGAGACATCCAATCTTTCAGCTTCTTTTTTGGGAAGAATTAACATCAGGTTCATGTGCCATGCGTCATATATGAAAAAAAAAATGTTCAGACTGTGACCAATGAAAAATGTATAAGATAACATAATGTGTAAATGACATGAGTGCATTTATATCTCTTTCACTCTTATTCACTTATTCACACACACATGCAAATAGAAATTGAAAGAAAGAGAAAAAGAGAGAAATGGAGATAGAAGATCACCCTATACTTACTATCCCTATGCCCAATGTAATATGTCTAATTACTATAAATCATATTATTCCAGCATCTATCAACATCACTATGTAATAGTCACTTTTACAGTTTCTGTTATTATCCAAATGGACTTACATAAAGTTTGTGGATGTTCAGTACTGGAGAATTTGCCCAGCTCCACCATGATAAGCTAGATAAACCGGTTTTGCTTGTTACTACAAAGGAGTGCCAAATACCAGTCAATGTATCTACAAAAGACACCAATATACCTTGACAGGTCTACAGAGCCTATAGCCACAGAATGCGTATGTCTGGTAAAAAGTGAAAGTTGTGTTCATTTGTGTTTACCTCAATGAAAGTATTCAGTGCAATCAAGGAGAAAGCACTTAGCAGTTACAATTTCAAAAAAAATGTTTATACACAATGCATTATATGCATAAAACAATTACAGCTAGAGGCCCCATACGTTATTTGGTGTTTATATGCACAAATTCTTCAGTCACCACAAATAATATGTCATATTTTATCCATTGACACAATGTAAATTGTTCACTTACAATGTGTGTCTATTAAACTGTTGCCAGAAAGGACAATTGTCAGTTTTAACTGGGCTCCTCCTCTGTTATATTATCTATTTAAACACACACAACCCACTGTTATCACACGACACTAGCAGCTTGAAAACCCAGCTAGCAAACAGAAAATGTGAATGAGCAACCCGTGTTTGGGAATTCCTGAAATAATGTGTTTAGTTAAATGCATGTCATGATTGCACGCTTTACAATGTATTATGAGAATCAATACATATGTCCATGTACAATACATTCAGTCATTAATTATCTTTGATACCTATAGTACCATTGGAGTCAGGTCAATTGGGTGGAACGTAAATAACTTAGTTATTCATCTTTGTAAAACGTCATTGGATATCTTTAAATGCACTATATACATTGAATGTATTTTTATAATTATTCCTACAGCCAGTTACAGACACAAAAATTGCAAAGAGTGCTAGATCAACTAATTACAAAGACAATTTCAACTTTATCTGAAAGCATATAATTCAGTAATTACAATTAACCTATTAAGAAAGTAGGTAATAAATTGTACTGTAAATATGGATCCAACAGCAGGTACAGCAGGTACTTAGCCTGTTTGTTAAGTTAAATTAGGTCTAATCAGTATCCCAAGCTGACATACATTGCCAAATGCCCAGTTATGACTGGGCTGGGTTATGGCCGTTCAATTCAGACATTAGGTTTTACTGTGCACACATCAGTACACGTGAATGTTTATGAATTTCACATTCATAATCGTATAAATGGTAATCCTTATTTTAATGATCTGCACCATAAAGTTAGAGTTCTGGTCCCAGTTCATTTTGTTGTAAAATGTTATGTAAGATGCTAAACTAAATCACTGTACCTCCATGTCTGTAATGTTATTAATTACTGACCCAGGTGCCTTTATTGGTAAACATGATATAAACTGTATAATCTGTTCTCATGGACATCACACAGACATTAGCACAGATGACAGTGATGTGTTTAAATATAGTTTAATTTCATTCACAGTTGCACAAACTCTAATCAATGCTCTAAAATGTTTGGAAATCTAAGCTTATGCTTTAAAACTAATTACATATATAATTACAACTTTACAACCATACGATATATTGAAAAATATTGAAATTTCGATACTATTTCGATACTAAAGTCAGATACGTTGCTTATTTCCCCTTTAAATCTAAAATTCCTTTTTATTTATTTACATTAATATTAATAATTAATATTAAGTATATTAAATATGAAAAATGCACAAATAACTTGTATTTAAAATTAACAATTGTATCTAATTACCCCCTTTCTTGTGATTTATTAAAAAGGTGCCCTGTTGGGTAATACCGTTATATAATAGTGCACTTTTTAATAGTATACACTTTTCTTCCTACACTTTACAGGTACTTTATATGATTATAAAGATATAAAAAACTTTAAATAACAGTTACATATGAATAAAAAATACAATAGTCTCTTTAGAACAAATGTCTATTCACACCAATGCAATCAGTATTACAAAACAGTCACATGTTCACACAGCAAGAGTTTGTGTATTAGATTCATTCACAATAACGTTAAGGCTAGTGGTAACTCAACTGTTCTCACTGAATTACAATATATATATATATGCATTCAGGTGCTGGATGCTTCAATGTAACCTCAGTTGTCTTAGCTGTCGTTAGCATTTATGGCTCTTAAAATGATATGATAATAAACATACCGACAATATATGATCACACACTTTCTTTAATGTTTCAGTAACATTTATAATAGAAACAATCACCAACCACTTGTAAACTTCTGGTTGTGCACTTCTGCTGCTTTCCTTGTTTATCAAGACGGTCCGAACACACTGCTTTCATGTTAGCATTCTATTTACGTATAACAAACTGCTCCATGCATTACTGAAGCCTGGACAGATATAAAAAGCACATTTAATATAATTAGAATTGATACTGAAAGAAGCAAGTATTGTAGAATTTCAGAATTTTCAGTATCGATATATCGATATTTTTAACAACACTAATAAGTATAAAGTAAAGCTTAAAGTAAGATTGGTGGGGGTTTAGAGTTCATGCAACTGTGTATGAAGTTGACCTATATCCAACCCCATCACCCTTTTACAATCCAAAATTAATACATTTCCAACATGCACAGCAGCTTTTTTTGTCTGAAAAGCAGCCTGTTATGTAATACATAACATTCTTTACTGTAGCATTTTTAAATGAATGTTTGGAAATCTAAGATCAGTCATAAATTATAAAATAAACATGTCTAACAAAATGTATAGTGCCTACAATGTTCTGAACATATTTATACGTGAGGGGAAAGCCACATCAGCAGCAAGGTGATGGTCCACTATGATTTCTCAGTTTATGCATTTGGCCAGTTTTCGACTTACATGCCGGACGCTGTGGATGAAACTTCCTGCATGCAGGTGGACCACCTTTGTTCCGTAATACAACGACCATTGTCTTATTTGAGTAATACTGTGGCAGAGTAAATCTGAGACTATCATAGCAGGGTCATGTTCTGAATGGAAATGGTCTGGTGTGTGTGTGTATATGTGTGTGGGTGGGTGGGTGGTTAAAAGCCGGGACTAGCTCTAAGTGTTGTTCACTCGCTCACTCCCTTCACTCACTCCCACGAGTCGCATTCCTCTGATACACATCGGGAGCAGCCGCGCGCATACCTGTCATATTCCTCACCATATTCCGCACTTCCGTCACACATGCCGCTCTTGTGACCGAAAATAATGCGCTTCATCTCGGCGTTTTTGGACTTTTCGATGAAGAGCAAAAGTTTTTGATACAACTCCAGTTCACCCGAGCAAAAAAAAAAAAAAGATGGATCGTGTTTCCCACCGAGAGTCACAGACCGTGTAAGCTCCCGGAACAGGTGTGACAACGAATGAAGGTGAGTGATTTTGTTACGTTTGATTGTCGTATCAGGCCAATAGGTCTTCTCTTTTGTTTAGTTTACCCGCAGAGTAACTAATTCAGATGCAATATGTACCCTAACATTTGTAGAGTTACTTCTATTGGTGGGGAAAGTTCACAATCGGTAATCTTTTCATAGGTTCGTTTTACAGCCATCAAAATGGCACCCAGCTGGATCACTGCGCGTTTACACACCAGACTATCAGCTGTTTTGACAGTATTGCAATTCATTAATAAAGGTTCCCTTTATGGAACTGTATCACCAATCGAAAATCAATATCTATACATTCTATATCTGCTTGAAGCTAACCACACTGTAAATAAACACCTCCAATTGACAAAAGCGGTAACAATAGCTAATAATCTTCATATATAGTATGTCCAACTGGAAACAAACAAGCATTAAGAGAGGTTACTGTTTTCCAACACCAAAAGTATTTATTAAAGCTCATGTTACACCTCTCTGAACATGCTGGTGTTCAGGTGTACAATCAGGCAGCCTGTGAATCAGGTTTTGTTTTGGAAAAGTTACAGATATTTTGCTTAAACTAATATTGGTGGATAGACAAGAATAACACTAACATTTACTAAGCTAAACATGATAATGTTACCCCCCTGCAACACTAAAATGAGGAAGAGAATTGGAAATATTTGGAATACACCGTCAGTGCTTAAACATGATCAGTTTGTGAAAATGAACAAACATCTGTGCATCCTTAACCAAATCTGAACATTTAACCTACCTAATAGATACTTAACAGTGTATGAAATGCACCTGGACACAATCATGTCTTGTAGGGGATAAACCCAATGTCCTGTAGTGTATCTATTCTGAATGTTCACTAATAGCAGAGAAAATAATAGATTAGGATATAAAATTGTAGCTGTGTAGAATGTAATCATGGACCCACTGCAATCAACTGGCAGTAACACTGACATCACAACTGACCTGATGTGATTTAGGGAAAATGGGCTGCTGGAGATGGTGCTACCAAAGCTGCACCTGCTGCATGTCTGAGGATGAACGCAAAGCGATCGCTATAGACCAAGAAATACAGAGAATACTCGCTGACCAGAAGAAGAGAGAACGAAGGGAAATAAAAGTGCTCCTACTGGGTAAGACAAAATCCACTGCTAATTATTCATTTTGCACAAAGACGGCAGATGACAGCTGGGACTGAAGAACTGGCATTAAGATTCTGTTATCTGAGAGTAAACAGGTCTCTCAGAATGCATATTGATTTCATGTCTGAAATTGTGCGTCATGAGGCTATCAGTACTTTTTGAAGCAGAATATGTTTTTCACATAGCGGTTTTCTTTATAAAGAAACAGTATTCTTCTTCTTCTTCTTCTATTTCTTCTTCTTCTTCTTCGTCTTCTTCTTCTTCTTCTTCTTCTTATTCTTATTATTACTATTATTATTATTATTCTGTTATGAACAGATTTTTTAAGCAATCACTCAAATATTTTTTATATTTTTTTTACAATAAACAGGAAGAGTAGTTATCGAATAAGCGTCTGTATTGATACAGAGTAGTTTGATGGAGCCCTCGTTATGCCATGACGCTCAGGCTTATTTGATATGATAGAAGTTGCTCACTTGTGTCAATAGCAAATATTTGCTCATTCAAAAATAATGATTAAAATAAGGACAGCCTCAGCAGCTATGATTGTTTAAAATAATATGGGAGACCTGTTTCTGTGCATCAATAAGCACTTGATTAATAACATAAAATGTAGAGAAATATAAAAGAAGTGGTTAGGTTTTGGGAGGGTGGCTTTTGTTTTTTATCACCCCACATTCTTGGTGTAAAACTGCCTCTATGTAACACGCCCTCTATGTGTAACAGGCTTTTTCAGTTTGACAGCTTGATTAAAACGCCTTCACTGTTCAGTTGCCTCCTTCTTAACAGGATAGTTAACATTCCTCTGTGTGCACTGTGTGAGGCAGCAGTCAGCTGATGGACATCAACATTGCTCACTTATTTATTTATTATTCATAGCTTACTCCTATTCCCGATATTGTCTTTTTCTACACTGTATATGGCTTCTTGCTATTTTTTTGCCCATTTTTACTGTTGTTCATTCGTAGGCACAGGAGAGAGTGGGAAAACTACATTTATCAAGCAGATGAGGATCATCCATGGAAAAGGGTTTTCTGAAGAAGATAGACGTGCCTTTGCCAAATTGGTTTTTCAAAACATCTTCACAGCAATCAAGGCCATGACAGCAGCCATGTCAGCACTCAGGATTCCCTATACCAACCAAAAGAATGAGGTTAGAAGATCAGTT
>JAOUQV010000004.1:9786569-9798749 GCA_028565295.1 Aspidoras spilotus | reverse complement strand
AAGGAGGCCCTACTCCATACTAATAAATTATTGTGGTCTAAAACCAGGTGTTTCAGTTTCATTGTCTAACCCCTGTACTTTATACAATCCAAATTGTAGTATGATGAAGTCACCTTACACGTAATATACTGTATATATTTATATATTAAAAAATAGAGGAAAAAAAACAACACATAATGGAATGCTAGGTATGGTTGGTATGTTGTAAGACAGAAAAAAAATTAAAATGTACACATTTCTAATAATATAATGCAGGATTCATGTAAAATTAACTCTGACGTTGCATTTACAGGATTATGTTAATATGCACACGGGGTGAAAAGTCTTAAATCACCAGCTAGTCAGTCATTTTCTGTAAATGCTAAACAGCATTCTGTATCTGCACAGAGCTGCACAACACATTTGAATTATCAAGGCTTTTTTAATGTCACAATAGTGTTATAATGTGCTCGATCAGATTTTGATTAGTCACACTGATGTTCGGATTCGGTGTCAGTTCATTAGTGTGGGATCTGTATGAGGGGGGAATCAAAAATGAACAGCTCTCTGGTAATATTAAATCAGCGCTTCCTGTAACACGTCACAATTTTCCTGGTCACTTCTGTGCAGGTTAGGATGTTAGATGTTAGATGACCGAGAGTGAATTGTAGGGCAAATCATTTGCAAATCAGCTATGGCTCTGCCAATGCAATAATCCACAATATCAGTGCATTTGTGGCTCAAAATTCAGCATAAACATTTAATTAAGTAATATGATATATATATATATATAAGGCAGGGACATGATGTTGGAAAATTACATAGTCGTCTTCAGCGAATGATTAGAATAAAATCCAGAGCAAGATTGTGGACAATTTTTGATTCACCCTCATATAATTAAAGGGGGTAAAAGAGGATCAAAGATGCAATACAGCACAACTGCAAGATGAACATAAGAGCAGCGGGAAATCAAACACTGGCATGAGTCTGGATTTAATCCAGTTCACAAGGAATAAAACTGTTGCTGACAGAGGTGAAGGTAAGGTGAGATGGAGAAAATGTCATAGAAATGTCATAGAAATGTCATCGAAAGACATGCAGCGTACCATAAAGGAGTGGTGCAAGTAGCCACCTGGTATAATACTGGCTGAAAAATTAATAACATCTGATACTTTTAATTTGATCACAGATCTCTGAGCGTCCAAAATCCTTCATAATGTAAGTGGAACATTCTAACTGTGACATTTCTTTTGGTGTCTTATTATGAAGGTTAAGGCAGAGGAGAAGTAATGTCATCCTCAACTACAAAATTCCACAGCACTACTTTTTAGTGTGTCGTAGAAGTGTATTATTGTGAAGAAAGAGACATTTGTTTCAGTCATCCATCATTAAAAAAACCTTCCACTGGATCATCAGTTTGTATTAGAATTAATAGAGCATTAAATTAAATAAAAAGTGGGCGGGGCTTCATGCATTAAAAAATCGAATATGGACTTATCTCCAGAAAAAGGCTTTAACAGAGAAAGGCACAAAAACCCACGCCATCAGACCCACAAACAGATTTGAATATACAGACACACCATCTCAAACGCATGCACACACACACACACACAATTATGTACACACACTGGCAGACGGAGAAGGAACAGATAGAAGGATTTCAGTTTTAATACAAAGATGAACCAAAAACACAGCGGAAGCACTGAAATGAAAGAAAGCAACAATCTGAACGCAACCCAATACAAAACACTTATCAACCAACATTAAAGAACAAATAAATCCAATTAATAAAAGAAGAGCTAGACTATTAAGACAATGGGAGACCAGAATGCAATGGTGATGTTATTGAGAACAAAAGCCAGAGTGAGGTTTTTAAACTAGAAGACCAGAAAAAAAAGATAAATGGAATCAAGTGTTTCAATAAATATAAGGTAGACAGAGATGAGGGGAAACCAGCCTCAGTGTTTGTTGATATGATTCTGAGTGTCAAATTCAGCAAGGGGGTATGGGAGGCAGAGGTCGAGTGTACTGTTGGTCTCTCAGATATAATCAGCATTGAGAGAAGGTCTGCTTTATCTCTTCCAGCACGTTTCCCAGCAGTGACGGCTCATCACATTTAGCATCGATGGAGACTGTCTTACCAGCCTAGGACCGAGAAACTTTACATTAGACCATTGGTTGACATGAATATATATATATATATATATATATATATATATATATATATAAATAAATAAATATAGATGCGTTTTGAAACTTTTTCAGTTTGTGTGGAGATGTAGCCGATATATACAGTTCTTGTAACGTTTGCATGATGTATCTTTATCTCAGTAAACACGTTATCCTGATCAGTATGCAATAAAATTACAGAAAATGAGAAACCCATAACTCACACTTTTTACCAGCAAACAGACATGGTGACCCTGGATTGACCTGCTATACATGGAGGCACAGGAGTCGATCCTCTCCACAACTGTTGCAAGGGAGAAAATAATTGGATACAACACAAGAGGTTGTGAAAATCACTAAATGTAATTTGCTGGTTGTGATTATTTGAGACTCTCCAGAATTTTTTATTTTAGAATATCTGCACTTACATAGTTGGTATGCAGTAATTAAATTGCAAAATAGCTTTCCCCATGCTCACCAGAGAAATGGTGATGGAAGCAGATTCTAGCCAACAGGTGGTGGAAAGGCATGTTGACTTCCTCCAGCCTCAGAGAGCTGCTCTTCAGGTCTCCAGACTCCAGGAGCTTGGCATAGGCATCACTGTTTACACAAATTACATGTAATCATCTAGACAGTTTAACAAAAAAATAAAAAGTTCATAGCCACTCAAGTGTCACTCCTTACCTGTAGCATGGAGTTGTAATAAGATATGATGTACAAGTAAAGTGCAATTTGAAATCCAGTTTTTCATGAGTTGAGGAATCTTCAGACTGCAACAAAAACATGCAATTGGTTGATACAGATTTGTGACCGGCATCATCACTATGTGAAGTGTGCATTAAGTGTGAAGAGGACACTTTTACCTTTACAATGAACGTGAGTGTTCCCTTCAGTTTCTGAGGCATAACAATGCTCTGCACTGAGAATACAAAGCGGGCTTCATTTGACACCCCTGTAAAAGATAAGAGCAATAAATAAGATGTATGAATGCATCAGCCTTTTCTTTACTCTCTACACTCTACTCTGTATACAGTTTCATAAAACTTAATCTGTGCAATAAAAAGTTGGGACAGAAACATTTTTAACACTGGGTCACATCACCTTTTATTTAAATTATACGTTTGACAATTAACGATACGGTTTCCTTTATGCCAGAAATAAATATCACCTATTACTGGAGTGTATAAAACTTAAGCTGCTTAGTGATGTGATCTGGTCCCGGTTTAACGAATGTAGAATAAGGCCTGGCACTTTCATGCTGAAAAAACATGGTGACGTCTTGATTGCAGCATGTCTCCAAAGCTATGTAAAGCTATATAAGCCTCTGTGTCAACAGTACCTTCGCATGCAGATCACCCATGTTGTGGTCACTGATAAACTACATACCGCACATTTCCTTGGTAACAGTCTACATATTCTTTATTACTTGGGCACAAAGAATTCAAATGCCATTTCCTCAAAAACAATCAATTTGCTGCATAATAACTGACCATTCGTCTGTGACCTGACACTGCAGATTCATATAACAGAATCATGTATAATGTTTTTGAGGGTGTGCATCTCTCCTTTGCTGTAAAGTTCACTTATCTAACTGCCTTCTCTATATCACAGTGAAGATATGGCAGTATCGGTCCCCCACCCACAGTCATGGTCTGCTAGGTGGATTGGAGACCTTGAGGCAGGTAAAAACCAGCATACGAAAAAAATGGGTAGAGTGGCAGTGAGATATAATTTTATGAATAAGCAAGATATCATGCTGTGTTTCACTTTGGTTTATACCTGGTGGCAGCTGGAAGGGTACAACAAGCCCATCATGGGGTCCAGCTGTATCCGGCCGCTGCAGTTTTGAGTTGAGGGAATCTAGCACATTGAACTCCATGGACTTCAGGAAATTGTTGCTCTTGTTCTCAAAGATGACAGACACCACAACCTGACTATCTTCCTGCAGATTTCCCTGGATATCATATACCTAGAAGAAAAAAGCCACCAGGCATTTTTTGTGTGATGAAATTTGATACATTCATTAGCAAGCAGAGAACTCACACGAATATCAAATCATATATTGTAGCGAAGCACTGCACAGCAACCAGCAAACGCTCTTTACTAGAACTGTATTGTATCTGCCATTACCTGATCAGCATCCTCCTTCAACTTTAACAGGGAAGGGAGACAGGGAAAACCGCAAGATTTAAACACCAACATACCACAACGGAACAAGTCATCTATCTATCAGCTACGTCAGCAACATGATACAATAATACTGTAATAATTAACAATATTACTAATAAGTTCCCAATATATTCATAACCAAATAAGTACATTCATAAAGATAAACATAATCAGTACATAATGACATCAATTATTACTAGGAACTGCATTGAAAATAAAAATTAATACGCGGATTAAAATTTAAATAGGAGAACTTGTATTACTTTATATTTCTGCAGTATTGTTCAAAATAATAGAATATTGGGCTGTTTAATAGTAGTGTAATTTTTTTGTTTACAAACAAATATTTACTGTATAATCTAAAAAATTTAGCATTCATGTGAAACACTAAACTAATACAGGAGCTGGTCATAAAATTAAAATATCATTTATTTCCATAATTCCATTCAAAAAGTGATTTATTTGTTTTGATTTGATGATTATAACTGACAGCTAATAAAAAAACCCAAATTCAGTATCTCAGACAATTAGAATATTATTTTAGACCAATACAAAAAAACCCCCTGAAAAATATTAACATGAAAAGCATCATCATATACAGCACTCAATACTTAGTTGTGGCATGAAGTCGATCAGTCTGTGGCACTTCTCAGGTGTTATAAGAGCCAAGGTTGTGCCGATAGTGGCCTTCAGCTGTACTGCATTGTTGGGTCTGGCGCATCTTTCTCTTCACAATACCCTATAGATTTTCTATAGTGTTCAGTTTGCAGGCCAATTTAGAACATGGTCCTCAAACCAGGTACTTGTAACTTTGGCACTGTGTGCAGGTACCAAGTCCTGCTGAAAAAATTAAATCTCCCAAAAGTTAGTCAGCAGCAGGAAGCATGAGGAGTGCTAAAACTTACTGGTAGACAGCTGCATTGACCTTGGACCTCAGAAAACACCAGCAGATGACATGGCTCCCCAAACCATCACTGCCTGTGGAAACTAGACCTCAAACTTTGGACCTCTCAGCAGCAGTCCAGTCCCTATTGTCTTTAGGCGCTGCGGACGCCGTCTTTTGATCAAGAGTGGCTTGAAACAAGGAATGCAAAAGCTGAAACCCATGTTTGGAATATGTCTGTGCACGATGGTTTTTGAAGCACTGACTCCAGCTGCATTTTTGAATGGGTTTTGTTTCACAATTCTCTCCAGGTGCCGTTTATCCCGATTGCTTGTACACTTTATTCTACTACATGTTTTCTCTCCCTTCGCCTCTGCATTAATGTTCATGGACACAGAGCTCTGTAAACAGCCAGCCTCTTTAGCAGTGGCCTTTTGTGTTTTGCTATACTTGTGCAAGTTATGATTATGATTATGGAGACTACAGAGCTACATTGCAGGATCATTTAATAGGAGTTGCAGGTGCTTTGAGTTAATTAGCTGACTGAAGTGTGGCACCATGTGTCTTCAATATTGAACCTTTTTACAATATTATAATTTTCTGAGATACTGAATGTGGGTTTTTTTAGTTGTCAGTTATAAAAAAAGAACATGTATTTAGTTGTATAGACACTGTTTCTGGGAACGTCTTCACATGTGAATTGCATGAAATCGACTAACTACAGGTACAATTTAACAACTTTCCAACATTCATCTGTATTTCTTGGTTTTGCCTCAGAAACAGCATCACCTCCAAGCTTCCTATCATAGTAGGTCCGTGGACTGGGCTGGCCACTCCATAACTTTAGTTTTTTTGGCCTGGAACAGATGCTGCTCACTAACTAATGTGTTTGGGGTGGTTGTTTTGTTGAAACAATGAAGTCAGTGTTTGGGGGATGTCTTTATATATAATTTCTATTACACACAAGTGTACATACACACTAATATACTTACCATTTTAATGTACATGTTCTCAGCCAGGAGACAGTAGTTTGACATGGCCTGTAAAAACAGAAATGCACCCAAGGTTAAAACAATTATGTAAAAAAATAAATAAAAAAGCATCCATTTTAAGGGCGTGCAGTGGGTAGCGCTGTTACCTCACAACAAGAAGGACCCGGGTTTAATCTAGGTGTTGTGAACTAGGACATTTTTGTGTGAAGAATGCATGTTCTTCACGTGTTCATGCAGGTTTTCTCCGGGTGCTCCAGTTTCCTCCCACATTCCAAAGACATGCACTTAAGTGTTAGGGTGTCGAAAGTTAACATTAGTGTGCGAGACTGTGTTTTCGACTCATAATAGAGTGGCGCTATCTTCAGGATTGTTTCTGCTCTTGCACCCAAAGTTGCTGGGTGGGCACTGGCTGGCCTGTGACCCCGTGTATATTAAGCGAAAGATAATGGATAAGATGGGTGGATAGATCCATTTTAATCTAGTAACAGATGCTATGACTTCTACTGCCATAAACGTTTGCAAATAAAGGACCATCTGTCTAAATACATTAGTGTTATTAGTGTTCCTGTCGTGTTTGATCTCAAACAAAATCTTCAAAAAAAACATAAAAGTCTAATCTCTTTGATCCCCTTGAATGCTACTTTTGTAATTTCTGCCTCTTTGCAAAGGGTAATTTGATCACTGTCCCAGGGCAGTTAAACATCACTGTTGTTCATTTAATTAAAACCCTTATCAATAATTAAATAAGCTTTGTGTTATTACATTCAAACTCAAAGATGGTAAATAAATGCTCTATAAAATAAATTTTAGCCATTTAGCATGTCTTATTTGTCCATTATAAGGTGTAGAAAATTTAGAAAATTGACTGACCGGTAGAGGCTCCTCTTCTTCCTCCATGGTGCCATTCTCTACAGAGGCCCTCCCCTCCACTTCACTGTGGTGGTGATGATGGTGATGGCGCTTTTTCTTCTTCTTTTCTTTGTCATCCTTTTCTTTCTTTTGCTTTTTCTTCTTATGCTTAGACAATTTCTAAGCGAGAAATAGAAAGGGCAAAATGATGCACCTGCCCAAGTTGACTATATTAAATCATTTTATCCTTATCCACTGTAACTAAAGAAGAAAAATCGGCAACTGTGGCCCACTACCTCTTCTGGTTCTTCATACTTAGGTTCATCCGATTCAGAATCTGGGACTGCAGCAACGCTCGTCTCAAGTGCCGAGTCTGGAACCACTGCCTCCTGAAATCGCACTTAAACATTAGCATGGGGCTAAATAAGTAAAAGATACATCATCCGTTAATACAGACAGGTATCATGGAGATGCATATTAAACAACTCTGCTCTCATAAGAAGTATGCCAGCTTAAATTAATTCATCCTGATCTGAAGAATTATACTGAGAACAAATGCTGCAAATGATGAGAACTTAAAACAGTGGATAAAATGCTGTATTATATTTTCTGTCAAAATTACACTGGAATACAACATATAGCTTAGCAGGAATAATTCGAGAATTAGTGGTGTGTTAGAGCCTGGATAAAGCAGAATTGTCAGCAATATTCCTCTAGGATACTGACTGCAAGAACATGGTTTATAGTGAAGCAAATCACAAGACAATGTTAGGAAAAGCTAATAAATTACACGAAGCACAAATGCACAAGTAACAATGCTCAGGGACCTGAGACTATCACGGCACATTGTCAAAATAAGAGATGATAAAATAATGAGTCTGTTACAAGAAAAACACCAAAAGAAATGAGGGCAGGTGAAACTAGACCTTGGAAGGTGGGGGAACAGGAGTACTAGAGAGCCAGAAATCCAAATCGGAGGCCTAGAACAAAAAAAAAAAGGGGCAAGGTAGAAAATACGTTAAAAACCTATTGGAGCCAGCAGTTTCGTATAGAATAACAGGAGAATAATTTTCAGTAAACATAGGTCTAATATATATTAAACATTAGAAGGAAAATACAGCAATCCTTTTCTCACATATCATTGTGGGACATAAATTGAAACTTCAAAATAATAAATTAATAATAATAATAATAGACTTTCTAATATAGCACTTTTAAATAATACTTCACAAAGAATATATATATATATAAAATAGAGAATTAAAAGAAGAATAAGATAACTAAATAAAACCTAATAAAGAAAAAATAAATTTGCAAAATCTGAAGCCGTAATAACAAATGTCCACTTCACGCTCTTTTGCCGGTGGTCCATACAACCAGCAAGTTTCCTTTAAATGATCTGAAAGCCTTTGTTAGTATGTACCTAACAATCATGTCACTAAGGCAGAGGTAGGCAATCCTGGTCCTGGAGTCCAAAGTCCAGTGCAGGATTAGGATTGCCTACCCCTGCAGTAAGGTATAGAAGAGCCAAACAATACTGGTTACTGGTTAAAAAACCAGTAAAATAATCTTAAAATCAATTCTAAATGAAGTGGGTAACCTGTGTAGTTGTCTAAGGACCAGGGTAATGTGAACTCTTTTCTTGCTGCAATATTTTACTTTGGTAGTAGCCATTAAAAAGAACATGATAGCAATCCAGGTGCAACTATACAAAAGTTTGTATATATTTTACAAAATCAATAAACAAAAATTATGACACATACTGGAGAGAGATGTTACCTAGACAGTGAAGGAAGCTTTAGATACATGAACAAAGAATAGAAACTGAGGATTTATAACAATTGTTATAATTGTTTTAACTGGGGCAGTCATAAGCTTGTGGTTAAGGAACCAGCCTTGCAACCGGAAGGTTCCTGGTTCGATTTCAGGTACTGTCAAGTCATGGCCAAAGTGCCCTTGGGCAAGGCACCTAACCCCCAGTTGCTCCCCGGTGGGTTAAATGCAGAGGATCAATTCCGCTGTGTGCAAACAAAGTGGCAAAATCTTTCACCTTCACTTTCACTTGTGTGTCATCTGCATGTTGGTGAACAACAGTATGTTGAATTATTCTGGCCAGTGGTAAACAGCATTGGTCCTAGAATGTAGCCTTAGATTAGTGTTCTACACTCAGCGGCATGGGTGGGACTGAATTTAATTGCCATTGACAGGAATAGGCATTTAATCAGTCAGTGTGGACCCACGTATACATGTAGAAAAATCCCACAAATCCCTGCAAATTTTGCCAGGAACAAGCAAATACCAAAAGGAAGCGGGATTTCAAAAATTCAGTCAATTGCAGACCGCTACCTTAAATTACTCCACATTAGATGGTAATTTTTGAATTGATAGGATACAAAAAAGTTGGCACAAAGAACAAACTGTAAATAAAGATTGAATGCAATGATTTACAAATGTCAATAAATGAATATTGTATTCACAATATAACATAGACAACATATCAAATGACAAAAAGAAGACATTTTAAAATGTTATAGCAAATATTGACTCTTTTGAAATGACTCAATTTATGACAGAAACATCTCAAAAAAGAAAAGTTTAGGGTACAACAAAGGAACAGCTGGAGGACCAAACTGCAACTCATTGGGTCAACTGGCAATAGATCATTAACATGACTGGTTATAAAAAGAGCATCTTGGAGTGGCAGCGGCTCTCAGCAATAAAGACGGGAAGAGGATCACCAATTCCCCTAATTCGGTGCCGACAAATAGTGCAGTGATATCAGAAAGGAGTTTGATGGTGTAAAATTGCAAAGAGTTTGTAGATATTATCTACAGTGCATAAATCAGTAAAAGATTCATAGAATCTTGAAGAATCTCTGTGCGTAAGGGTTAAAGCCAGAAAACCATACTGGGCCCGTGATCTTTGGGCACTTGGACGGCAAAAACTGTTTTGTGGTCAGACAAATAAAAATTTCTTTATGAAATTCATGGACGCCGTGTCATTCGGTCTAAAGAGGAAAAGGACGACCAGAGTTGTTTTCAGCGCTCAGTTTAGAAGCCTGCATCCTTGATGTTATGGGACTGCATTAGTACGTGTAGGATGGGCAGCTTACACATCTGGATAGGCACAATCAATGCTGAAAGGTATATCCAGGTTATAGAGCAACATATGCTTCCATCCAATGGGTATAATGTAGAATTCTAGTTGCTCAACTGTCATAGGTCTTTTTTGTTGTATCTTCCGTTTTATGATGGGTGAAAGTTCAGTACCCAGACCCTTCTTCTACGCAGCCATGATGCTGTAATTTATGCCGTTTGTGGTTTGGCATCGTCAAGTTGGAAAACGCAAGGACTTCTCTGAAAGAAACTTCGTCTGGATGAAAAGCTGGTAAGCTGCCCATGCCACACGTACTAATGCAGTCCCATACCATCAGAGATTAACATGAGACATAAACCCACACGAACTTGGGGAGCACATACAAACTCTACACAGACGTTTACTTTTTGCTGTGAGGCAACAACATTGCCCACTGCACCAAAGTACTTCCCTCATTACTGATAGGAGCTGTAGACTCATCATAATGGATATTGAAAATGGCATGCTCAAAATATCTCAAACTCTCTGATGACAGCTAACCATATTCCTCAAGACAACTGGTGTGAAGTCTTGGGGAATAACAAATAACCAACATAACAGACTTAAGGCTAATAGCAAGATATTAAAATGTGGAGAATTCCCAATTATTTGCACCCTTAAAAAATCCTTGGAATAAAATGTATTTGAACCATTAATGTTATTTTTACTGTAGTTTATAAAGTAGAGCAAATACTCTAGGAACCTTTAATCAGTAATTCTTCACTTCCCGTTTCCCTCAGGTATAAATATGGCGTTACACAGAGGCCTATTTCTCTTACTCACTCGTAAACATGGCAAAGACAAGAGAACATACAATTCAAGTAAGGCAGATGTGTGTCGATCTTCATAAATCAGGCAATGGCTACAAGAAAATAGCCACTCATCTGCAGATACCCTTATCTACAGTCAGAGCAGTCATAAAACAGTTCAAAACATCTGGAACTGTGACAAAAAAGCCTGGAAGAGGACGCAAGTGTATCTAGACACCACGTACAGTAGGAAGGATGGTAAGATAAGTAATAACTTATCCAAAGCTCACTGTAAGAGAATTGAATCAAATAGTAGCATCTTGAGGTCTCACAATCATTAGACGCTATCTACATGCAAACAAGCTGTTTGGGATGCATGCTCGGAGAAAGCATTAATTAATAAATTGTAAACCGGTGGTCAAGCGGTACTGGGATAGAGCTTATTGGCAACAAACACGCATGCCCAAAGTTTGTCTGGCGTAACACCAAGGATGAGCACGCAGAAAAACACCTCAGGCCCACCATTATATATGAGTGATTCTGTGTGCCTGTTTCTCCTCCAAAGGACCTAGGAACATGTGGCCAAATCTGCTCAAAAATGCTTCACAAGGCACAAAATCAAGCTCCGCTCTTAACCATCTCGGTCTCCAGACATCAACTCAATAGAAAACCTGTGGGGTGTGCTGAAAAAGTGCATAAGGGACGATTTGGAGAAGTTGTGCAAAGAGAAATGGTCAAAGATTCCTTGTTCTGTATTCTCCCAACGTGTAAAGAGTTAAAGGAAAAGATTAGGTGCTGTCTTGTTGGCAAAAGGAGCTTACTAACACCAGAGGTGCCAATAATTGTGGCACACATTATTTCATTTTCAAAGATTTATTTCTTAATGTGTAATTTTTTCCGCCACCAAATAAAGGCGCTTGAATTAAAGATTAGATTTTATCTTTTTTTGCATTGTTGCCCTATATTATTAAAAACAAACATTTTTAGAACACTTCTTAACCGGGGTGCCAATAATTATAGAGGACTTGTTTAACTAGCCTGATTTTTCATTTCTGTTTTATCACAGTTTTACTTGCACAAAGAAGTTTTAGCTGATGTTTGGTTGTGATTATTGCGAAACAGATTAAATTCTAAACTGCAATGTGATGAGCTTTTTAATGGAACAATTCCTCTCAACCTCAAAAGAACTGACGTTAAGTCACACCTCAGCAGACGTGGTGCTAGGTGGGGCTGTTACCACACTGGTCTCTTCTGA
>JAOUQV010000004.1:9719544-9736753 GCA_028565295.1 Aspidoras spilotus | reverse complement strand
CCAGCTCTGCTTCCTGTCTCTTAGTCAGTGCCACTGTCTCCAAACCATACAACAAGGCTGGTCTCACTACTCTCTTGCAAATGATTACATATTGTCACACAAAAAATGTAAAAATCACCTTAAGAATTATTCAAGACCATGTTGAGTAACACCCTGAAGGAAATATTAGGAGAAAATCTTGTGGAGTTTATTTATTTATTGTAAATAAAGTAATCAGATATTTCATTAGCCTCAAAAAAGAAGATTTAGCCAAGATAAACTTAATAATGTATTTCACTGGTACTGGGTCAAACAAATATTCGATGCAAGATATTTTGTCATTGTTATTGTTCTTTTGTTTTTTTACCGGGATTAATATCTTACTTTTCATAGGGGTGTACTCATTTATGCTGAGCACTCAAAAAGAATGTTAATATGCACCAACTATGTGGAATATCGAAAAGGTTCATTTTACATTGCCGTAAAGTGTTAGTGTGTATTTTATGAATGCGTGTACATGTGCAGAGTATCAGACCGATACTGGTTTAGGTGTATCCCTACTATCTAAATACACAAAATTAAGACCTTTTCTAATCTTTACACTTGCAGTAATCAGACAACTAAGTACAAACTACATGGAAGTGTTAATTTTACATATGGGGAACATTGTAGAGATCATAGGCTAAAATGCTTCAAAGGCACACAACAGGACAACTACAACATAACTATAAAGTCTCATCCCTGTTGTATATGCAGTCTGACTCACCTGGGGGGAACAGTATCTACAGGGCTTTTTGGACTACCGGCTGGTGAGGACATTTTCTGACGACAGATCTCCTGGAATTCTGTGATGATCACCTTACTGCTGTTCACATTGCCATGCAGCAAAGGCAACAGCCAAGAGAGCCCTGAGGTACAAGCACAGAATGCACAATTACATAAACAACTGAAATATCTGAATATTTAACTGAACTCCTTCCATGACCATTTAATACTGGGTTCATAAAATACATTGCCCCGTGTCCAGACACAAGAAATCCAGCAAGATGATTGACCAGTGTTTCCAACAATCACAGTAATATTTAACTTGCTTGACATGGTCCTTTACTTAGTATTTCTTAGTTTACTTTAGTTCTATTATATTATATGTCTTATATAGTTATGGAAGGAGCTGCAGTGGTTAAAGCAATACATTACTGACCATAGGTTCACTAATAGAGATACACATCTGGTGCATTAACAAAACTATGGTCAATCACTTTTCGGATGGAAATGCAGAATAGTTTTTTACACCGGACATAATGCTCTGATGCCATGATAAAGTCATAACCCTTGTGGAGTGAAGCTCATTGTAAAAGCATGTGTAATAGGTTAAAAGGAAATAAGCTGCTCATGCTTGCAGCCACACAGTGCAAAGTCACACCGTTTGGAGTAGGGTTTAAAATACAAATCTCCACACACAAATATGCAAGATCAGACTGAATAAATGTATTTAAAATGCATTCCATTTTAATATTTTGGTTACAATCGTTTCAAGCAAGTCAGTTAACCCACAAATACTCATAAGTAAAATAAGACAAATGTTACTTGCCATGGGTATCTACATACTGTAGATTTTGGGTCATTTTCAATTTAAATCAACTATAGCAGGTTTAAAACTGAGATGGATATAAAAAAGTTAATTCATTATTTTTCCCGGGTGATGTAGGTTATGTGTACTGTTTTCCGTAAATAATTGTTGCATATCCAAGTGTAGTGCTGGGCAATCCATCAATATGTGCTTATCTGTTATTGTAGTTTAGCATTAATGGCAGGTTGGCACAGCTCACCTTTGTTTGTGTGTTAGTCTTGAGTGACCTTTGCATTTGGTGGAAACAGTTTGCTAACAGTACACACTCACAGGCCACTTGGTTAAGTACACCTTTCTAGTAACAATGTGGACCGACCTTTGCTTCAGAACTTAATTATAGCCCTAATTCATGGCATAATTTTAACAGAGATTGAATTCTACATTCTTGGTTGTAAGGAGTGGTCATTTAAGTAACTGCTGCGTGTCATCATCAAAAACCAGTCTGCATATTCTCCTCTGAAGGAGGAGTCATTTTCACTCACTGGATATTTTCTCTTTTTGGACCATGTTGAAAGTGAAAAAGTGAAAGTGATACATTATGCCACTGTGTCTGCACACAGCGGAATTAGTCCACTGCATTTAACCCATCCGTGCAGTGAAATACACACACACAGGTGAAGTGAGCACACGTGCCCGGAGCAGTGAGCAGCCATCATGGCGCCCGGGGAGCAACTGGGGTTGGGTGCCTTGCTCAAGGGCACTTCAGCCATGATTTGTCGCTACTTGGAATCGAACCAGGGATCTTCCGGTGGCAAGGCCGGTTCCTTAACCACAAGCCTACAACTGCCCCAATGTTCTGAAAACCCTAGAGATGGTTATTGAGTGAGAATCCCTGTAGATCAACAGTTTCTGAAATACTCAGACCAACAGTCTGACACCAAACAGCCATGCCATATTTAAAGTCACTTTAAATTACCTTTCTTCCACATTATGAAGCTCAGTTTGCACTTCAGCAAGTTGCCTCAATGCCAAAATGCATGGATCTGAGGCCATGTAATTTGCCGATTCAATATTTGCGTTAAACAATTTAACAGGTGTACCCAATAAAGTGGCCAGTAAGTGTACAACTGATTTAATGAATCTTGTAAAATCTTATCCAAAAGAGCAACCCGAAACTACAATTTTACCACGAGAAAACTCACACTGGTCATTTCTCTGTTGGCGGAAAGCTTTTCCTTCAGGAGTGTTTGGCTCTTCACTGGTCAGAGGCTCCATCAGGCAGACTGCATAGGGCTGTAGAATATCTGACTGAGGATCTTCTCCCTCCCACATGCAGCCCCTCACCACTGGCTCCAGCACTTTCAACTTTTTCTTAGCCATCAGTTCATCCCACTCCCGAGCCTTCAGCTTCTGATGCAACTTCTGCTTCTCAGGGTCACCACCCTCCTACACACAAACAAGATATGATAAGATACTACTTTGGCAAAAATGTTCCCCGTCCACTCAAACACATTTAAAAACGCAACAAAACAGATTTTTGAGCAGAAAAACACAAATTAAACAAATTCTCACATCTGCAATAGAGTATTCTATTAAATACAAAATCTCACACGTTCAGCATAGGCCTACACTAACCAAATCTGAAACTACACAACAAGTACAATTAGTGTACCTCATCTTCAAGTGCTCCTTCCCCATCGGAAAGATAACCATGGGGCACAAAGAATCCATCGTCGTCATCATCATCCTCACCAGCTTCATCATCGTCGTCCTGTCAGGAAAGCGTGAAAATAATCCCTCAGTTTACAAATTCAAAATTTAATACTTATTTACTTTTTGCACCTGTTTAGTGAAATAACTGTGTGTATATTTTTTATACCCAAGTATTTTGGCCCATTATTTTATCTAAAATGGGAGAAGTATGTGTGTAAATGATCAGACACTAAATACCAATTATCATCTGAAAACTGCATTGTTGCAAATGTATTTATGTCTGACTGTTCCAGCTGGATTTTCACAACTTCATGTGAACATTATATAGAACTGGAGAGTGAGGCTGGCAGAGGGGGCTGTATGTAGTAAAGCCCATCAGTCTCATTCTCAACATACTAGCAATGCAGCTATGCCATAGTAAAAACAGACAGTTCCATTAACCTCCTTTTATAATTTGTTCTCAAAACATTGGGAGGATGTCTAAAATGGCTCCTTTGCATGATGCAGCTTTAACATGAACATCTAAAGAAAACAAGCTTCCAATGTTGGCAGTCAGCTTTGAGTTTTCTCCAGATTATCTGAAGAATTTGATAGAATTATGTATTGTAGCTGTAGCAATATCTCCACAATCTTTTTTCAACGAGGAACATTAAAAAAAAAAAAAAGAAAAAAAAACACAATAAGGCATTCCTTACCCCTCCGCTGTGTGACAGTGACTCTCCTGGCTCCTCTTCTTCCCACTCCTCATCGCTGTCCACCTCATAGTCGAGCAAATCCTGCAATACAATTTATGTAAAAACGTGATTTACTCTCAAACACCTCAACTATAAAAGCATTTATGACATAAGTAAATATAATTAAGTTTTTACCTTGTCCATCTTAAATGGACAGCGAGGTGATATATGCATACTTCTTTTGCGCCAAGTGCCCCAGTAGGCGGGACGATAGTTTTCATGAAACTGAAGAAGCTTCACGCGTCTGAAAATTTTGTGGTCAGGAAGAGCTTCTGTTTTGGGGTCATCATCAACCACTACACAATCACTGATCATAAAGCAGAGTAAATACACTTGGGTTGGGGTTCATAGGTTATTTTATATTAGCAAGACAAAACAGAACATAGGAAGCTGCAGGACTGGAAATTAAAAGACATTTTGAGATTAAATCTTATTTGTATCAAGCCTGTATCAAAGCTGCAATAATCTTTCATTTGTGAACCATTAAACCTCTACTAGATTTTATTGTTATATCCCAACAACTTTGTCCATTTGGGCGACAGACCCGATGTTTGTTACATAGTCAAAATTCCAACCCGTTATATCCACATATAAAATATTTTCTTTAGAGTTCACACCGTTATTTAATTTCAATCATATCTGTGGACCAACCTCTTTGTGCCTGTGTTTTTGGGTTTGGTTGGTCCCGACTTTCGGGGATTATGGGTTATCCAGTCCTTTAAGCAGTCCAGAGTGCAATCTGGTTCTGTCAGGTATCGATCCAGCTCCTCCAAAACAGCTTCTTGACACTGCACTCGGGTAAGTGGCGCTAAAGCCATATGTTCTTTAATTTCAAATGGCGCAAACTTTCCACAGACAGATGCCAGAGTCTGAAAAACATTTGCATTTTACATCGTATAAATAAATGTGAACGGAAATAAAGAAATAAAAATTGCAGGTTCATAACATGTGATTTTGTATCTTACCTTTGGTGCCAACTGGGGCTTGGGTTTCTGTAGGAATCGAGTGATCTCAGCCTTTTCTGCTTTGACTCTCTAAAAAAATAAATGATAATTAATACAAAGACAGCTATTAAAGTTCAACTTTGAAGCATAAAATTATTCATCAAGATAAATATAATAAATTCTATATAATTGTAAAAATCACCTCTTTCTCTTCCTTCACGCGTTTTTCCTCTTCTTTTTTTCTCTTCTCTTCGAGTTTAGCCCTGAAGGGAAAAGTCATACCACTATATAAACGAGTGTCTTTAATGTAAACATCAACAAAATAAGGCAACAGACTATACTACACTCACTCAATCTTCACTTTTCTTTGCTCTTCCTTAGCCTGCTGTCGCTCTGCCTTTTCTTTGTCATGCTTTTCCCTTTTCTCTCGTCGCTCCCTTTCTTCTTTCTCTTTCTTTTCTTGTTTTTCTTTCTTCATCTCCTCTTTTTGTCTTCGTGCTTCCTCTCTTTTCTTCTCTTTAGCATCCCTAGCCTCCTGTTTCTGCCGCTCTTTCTCATCTCGTTGTCGCTGCTTGTCCTCCAGTTCTTGAGTACTCTGTGGGACGTGTATTGTAATATTTTAGCGAAGAAAAAAAAACTGACTGCTTTGTTTAATTCTTGTTTACAAATACACCAAAGTAAAACAAGTCAACTTCTTACTTTAAGTGAGAGTCTTTTTAACTGTTTCTGCGCAGTTTTCTTCCTTGGCACCTATGTAAAAAAATTAATCAAATAAAGCATTCATCCACAGACATTTAGAGCAATGCCAATGCAGCTGGATTGTTGCAATGTTTACACAGCTGTCCAATAATGGAATGGATTAAATTTGTAATTTAGGAAAATATGTATGGCATTTTTCTGGTTTTATGTTTAAAACACAATGCTGGTTGGAAGCCAGTGATCCAGTAAAGAGTTAATAAAAAGCTTCTGTAGAACACCTTTGGGCTAAATGACTAGGGTTAAAGAACCCAATGTGTATAAAAGCTTGTAAATGTAAAGATTTTTCTTCTCATTCTGCAAAAGATCATAAGCCGCAAGTGCACCACATTTGGATAGATTTAGTTTTAATGCAAACTTTAAAGTTTAAAAAATGTCATATCCCAGGCGATAGAGAACTATTGCACATAAACTTCGCACATACATGTACACCAAATGGTTGTGGGCAGGGGCAAAAAAAAAGGTGGAACTACATCACTAGAGTAGTACATCACACCAAGCTTACCCTATTTAAACACGTCTTGAACAGCACCTGTGAACCAATCACATTCTACTACACATGACATTTTTTACTGGTCAACCTAAATGAAACCTGAGTGTAATGTCCATTTATAGGTTCTGTCTGACTACTGAAAGTTTATTCACAGTTGTCCAGAGGGGTGCACTATACAAAAAATTAAAAGACTATATTATGATTAAGTGATGGCACAGTAGCGCAATGCTAGTACCGTCACCAAGACTGACCGGGTTCTATGCCGAAGTGGGGCGACCTGGAAAATCTGTGTGGCGTTTGCATTCTCCCCGTGTTTACCGGATTTAAAAAGACCTGCATGCCAGGTTAACTGGTGTATCTAAGGTGGCCCTTAGTGTCTGAATATGTGCGTATGGGCCCTCCGATAAATTGGCACCCTGTCTAGTGTTGCGCCCAGAGTTGGTCATGATGAATGACCCTTGTGGATTAACCCCTTTGTGCAGAGCGAATTTCAAGCTCACATTCAGGCGATTTTTACTATTTCACTTTAACAGTAGATATCTAAAGTTGCACATATTCTAAAATGATCATTCATGGATTAAATTTGCAAATCATTCCATTACAATTCACTAAGGTCTTGACTGACACAGTACAATATTTGAAGTAAATATATAATTGTATTTATGGATATGCATCAATTTTAAAATGTACACTTATGCATCACTAAAAATGCATCCAATACTCACCAAAATAATTTTGCCAACTACATGTGTGTGCTTTTCTTTCACAATTTGTCACAGAACAGACAAATATAAGTCACTATCAGACTAATATAACTATTTATTTTATAATTCTATACATTACATCCGTTGGATTTGTTTTATTGGTTTATTAACGTTATCCTTGCCATCGATGGCCATTTTGAAGACATGAACAAGGTTATATTCATACTCAAATTTCACATCTTATACTCAATCATTAACATACACTCAGTGACATTTTAACAATTCCAATTCACCTAACATGCATGTCTTTGGACTTTGGGAGGAAACCGGAGCACCCAGTGTAAACCAACATGAACGGGGGAGAACATGCAAACGCAATATAGAAATTTCCAGGCCGCCACATCCAGGGATCAAACCCAGGTCCTCTTGTTGTGAGGCCACAGCACTATCCACTGCGCCACGATGCCACCCACATTATGTCCGTACTGTAAACAATGACCACATTGCATACAGGGTGCACACAGTCCCTACTGCATTATGCGTTCAGGTCCCGCCTTCAATAGTCATTCAATCTAAAATCATTTATCAGTTTGCTCATTAAGAAAATTACTATTGGTTTAGATGGTTTTCAGGAGGCAGATCTAAAACTATTGGCTTATTTTATTGGATAGTCTTCAAGTCACTCTTCATTCTATTTTTGCACTATTGGCGGAAATGTCCGTCACTAAACTGATGTCCAAAAATGCTTCATAATGTAACAAAAGACATTAAGTTTTGTATTTGGGGACAACTTTGGGGAAAACTTTTATATACTTAACTATCAATAAATAATATCCATTTGCAACATTTTAAAATAGAAATTAGCGAGGAAATAATGGTACTGCATTTGCTTATTCTTTGTCTACTCACTGATGCCGGAGTTGCTGGCATGCTCTTGCTGGGTTCTGGTGAACTCTCAACAAATGATACAGAGCTAGTAGATAGCAGAGATTCATTCTCCATGCTCTCTTCAGTCTCTTGTTGCTGTGTCTGGTTCTGCTCAGTCTCCGTTTCAGACTCCAGAGTGCTGTCCAGCTGGGAGAGAGTAACACTGTCCTCTGCTTCATTAGTTTCCATATTTTCTTCTGACAACAAGGGATGAGCAGAAGCCATGCCCGTCTTTTCTGACTCTGTGACATCTTGCTTACATTCTTCTGCAGAATCTTCTGCAGAACACAATGCAACTGAAGCAATGGATGGCTGTTTTATGGCATCAATGGAATTTGAGTCCTCCGTTAGGTCGATAACAGTAGGCAAATTGGAACTAACAGGAGAGTTGGTTCGCCTCATAAAACTATCAAGCGGTCCACGGCCATTAATCAATGCAGGTCGTGGTTGCATGGGTGCAGAAGAAACATCAACTTCATTCTCTCCATCAGAAACACTGGGTTCATGGGTAGGAGGATCAGAAGAAACTTTTCTGGATCTTTTAGTTTGCCTGGATTCCTTGGGTACTGGGTTAAGTCTCTTGAAGGGGAGACGTGCTGGAAAACAGCAAAATACATTAACATTTAAATAAATAAACATTGTGATTAGATGCCATCACAGACTTTTAATATCTGAATAGCTATCTGGTGCAGTGGTTTTGTGCTCTAGGAGGTTCTCTATAAATAGGAAAAGTCTAATACTGGTTTAAAATACAATGTGTTTATCTACTTGACCCATATAGTAAATAGTTCTGTTAAGTCAGAAGATTTATCACCTGCAATACAGATGCGCCATCATCTTAAACCTTATACACTTATATTGCAGCTGAGGAAGGTCAAAAAATAAAATAAAGGTAAAACAATTCCCCAGTGTGAAGTGAATAAACAAGATCCTTTACAGTAACAAGTCACCATATGAAAATGAAAAGTTAATGGTGTGCATTTACAATTCATCACAATTACATTTTAATTCAATACAATTAAAGGTTTAAAAAAATTTAATTACTGATTTGAGTGGATCATGTACAACAGTAAAGCAATTTAATTAAAACGCTTGGAGCCATACTGCTCTGTGGACTTTCTCCCAACAAATCCCATTAAACAATGTAGTATCTGTTGAATTTCTTTAGAGTTACAGGTTTCCAATACAATTAAATTAATTCCCCTAATGTAATAAAGATATCATTAACACACACTGGCTGTTTTCATGGTGTTAAACGGCACATCGTACTGAGTGTACACAGGCTTTTCTTTCAATCACTTACAGAAATACTGATTCAAATCAGAGAAATACTGAAATACTGATTCTAATCAGAGTCTGAACTGAACACACACACACACCAGTCCCTGTTAAAAAAAATATATCTTACTACCTCATACAGCACAATGTTTCCCCCCTTGTACTTTATTCTGTTTTGCATGGTCCTGTATTTGTTTGCACTGTCCTGTATTTATTGTTTGCACTTTCCTGTATTTATTGTTTGCACCGTCCTGTATTTATTGTTTGCACTAGTGCACTTTAATGTTGTATGTAGCACCTTGGTCTGGAGGAACGTTGTTTCGTTTCACTATGTACTGTAACACTGTATATGGCTGAAATGACAATAAAACTACTTAAGACTTGAAATCCCTGAGAGTTAAGAGAGGATGGTAGCTACCTTGAACGAGCTTCTTGGTGGCAGTGTTGGCTTTATCCACACAATCCATACCTGGAGGAAAAAAAAGCAGCCATTATGACTCAACATCCGAGGTCTTGCTTCAAATAAACACACACGATTATGTTCATGATGATAGAAGCAAACAAATCACAAAATAATCTTAGAACCGTTAATCAGCAGATTAGAAAATTTCAGCTTTTTTTGTACAGAGCCATACTGTGAACAAAGAAGTGAGCAGAGCAGAGCTGACAGTAACAGCTAGCCAGCTGCAAATCAGAGACTGTTTATGGCTTAATCTTAGCTTGAGATACTTTTTTTTAAAAGAAATCGTCATCGGACCAAAAAGTTCCCCATGCTCTTTACTAAACATGATAAATTTACTAAACTGAACCAAATATTTCATCGATGTGATGACAGAATGAGCTCCAGCTAACTCCAAGATGTTTATGTTGCTCTCCCGCCATTCACTGACGCCGAACCCGGCGCTGTAAACTCGGGCCTGTGGTTTAACACGGAGCGCATACAAAGACAAAAAGGAAAATATATATATTTATATTGAGGCGCTTACTAAATTTTCACTTGAAATCTCTAAATAAATATTAAACAGCTACAAAGACACGGTGTTGTTGGTAAACTACTTGACAAACGCCTCAAGTATAAAAGTGCCAAGTGCTGGTTGGTATAAAACCAACCTACTAAAGAAAGCTTGCTTTCTCGACAACCAGCTTCGAAACATAGACAGCTAAAGGTCAGGTTAGTTGACTAGCGTTAGCCGCAAACATCAAAATAGTGTACATAGGCAAAAACATATTAACGTGTCAATGAATATCTCCGACTCAGACCTCTTCGTGGCGTGCAGGCTAAAGGCCCGACCGCAGAAGAGTCTTCAGCAGCGGGAACCACCACCACCATTCGGTTGGTTACCAAGGAAAATTCACAGAAAAACTCTACGTGTAAAGGAATACAGAGCAACTGGGCTATTCACGTAGAGCAAAATCCAGAAACCTTCATTGGAGGAAAAAAAATTCTTGAGTGTCGTTACGGCGGCGTTTTTAAGTAATATTTATTTCCTTGGGCTGACTTCTCTCCTACTACTTCCCCATCAACCGCTCCGTATCCCCGCTGAACTCCCCTCGCGCTCAACTCAGAATTGGCGGGAGCTTATCCGCGAGCCTCTATCACTGCCACTGATTGGCTGCTTCTTTTACTTCGTGGTTAAAAGAAGTGTATATCACATTTGGCTCACTACTGCCTCCTACAGTATAAAATCTTGCAACGTCAGACGATATAAAAAAGCAAGATTGTGTAGCAGTATTTTTTCTTCTTTCGGCTTTTCCCTGTCTGGGGAGTCTAAATTGTCCTATCCTAAGCCTGAAGGGGTGAGGGTTGCTTCCGGAAGGGCATTCTTCTTAAAACATTGCCAGATCGTAATGCGAGGGACTCGCCGTGGCGACCCCTGGTATAATTATATTAAATGAGAGGGCAGCGGAGTATAGACAAAGGGTCAGTGCCTAGTCAAAAACTCAGTGCGGGGTAAAATACCCTAAGTAATTTTGTTTATTATTTGCTGAATATAAATCAACTTAACCAATTAATGTGACTTCAAATGAACTAATACCATATTATTCATTCATTCATTTTTTCATTTTAAAGACACTAATTAAGCTAGCATGCATGTACCTGGAATGTGGAAGGAAAGAAGAGCACATAGAGAAAACCCACACAAACACGGATAGAACAAGAAAACTCCACACAGAGATTTCACACAACAAAGAGGGAAGTGTGTGAGGAGATAGAAAGTTACCAGGATAGTCAAGAGTGTAAGACTGAATGTAGCTACCCTGAATGTAGGAACGATGACATGGAAAGGTAGGGAACTGGCTGAAAATAGGTAGATATGTTGTGTGTGCTGGAAACAAAGTGGAAGGTGTTTTTGAAGTAGGACTGTGCACAGTGTTTTGTTGAAGTGAAGAGTGGCAAATAAAGTGATGAGTTTGAAGCTAAAAATTAAAGGTAAAATGTTGAAACTGGCCTTGCACCACAAGTTGGCTGTGAGTTATAGGAGAAAGAGAGATTCTAGAGGGAGATAGATGAGGTGGTAGAGAGCATTTCCAGATAGAAGAGTGTGGTAATTGGTGCAGATTTCAATGGACATGTTGGTAACAGAACCAAAGAAGATGAGGATGTGAATGGCAAGTTTGACAGGACAGGAACCCAAAAGAACAGATGCTGGTGGATTTTTCAGAGGATGAAAATGACTGTGGTAAACACATATTTCCAAAAGAAGGAGTAGCAGAAGTTGACCTACACATGTGGAGGCAGGAGGACACAGGTAGACTACATCCTGTGTAGATGAGGTTGCTTGAAAAAGATTGGAGATTGTAAGATAGTAGCAGGGAGAGTGTAGCTAGATAGCATCGTATAGTGGTTTGCAGATGGCTTTGGTGGTTAGGAAAAGTAAGCGGGCAAAGGCAGAGCAGAGGACCAAAGTGGTGGTAGTTGAAAAAGGAAGAATGTTGTGAGGAGTTCAGAGAGGTGTTGAGAAAAGTTTGGGTGATAGTAAAGAGCTTCCAGATGACTAGGCAGCAGCAACAGTAATTAGAAAGACAAACAGAAAGCTTGATGTGTCATCTGGACAGGCAAATGAAATCAATGAAACCTGGTGGTGGAACAAGAAAGTTCAGTAGGTTATTCAGAAGAGGAGGTTAAGATGTTGAGGTTCTCGGGAGTGACCAGGAAAAAACAAAATTAGGAATGAGAAGATTAGAAGGACAGGACAGGTTGAAAACTTAGAAAACAAGTTAGAGAGTGCAGACTGAGATGGTTTGGACATGTGCAGAGGAGGTATAGTGGATATATTTCTTATAGGATGGTATAGATTGAGGTAAGATGAAATACATGAATGTGGAGAAGAATATGCAGAGGACAGAGGGAGGTGTAATAGATTGACTCGCTGTGGTGACCCCTGATAAAGGGAAAGGCTAAAAGAACAAGAAGGTTCAAGGCAGTTATACTTCAATTGAAATGTGACTGGGTGTTAAATGGATTACTTTTCACTATCTACCGAATATTAACTGGTCACTTTCCACCATGACACCATCATAAATTACATTTGGCATCTGGCTCCTAATTCTACAAATAAACAATAATTATTGCATGATTGAAATAAGGACACAGACCTGGACGCAAAAACATTTTTACAAATCGTCTTTATTTACTCAGCGCAACTTTTACAGTAGAAACCAGGTAGTCACAAGAGTGGCGTATACGCCCTTATTTCGAGCCGGGTTGGGAATTGTAGTTTTCTCTATTGAGTGTCTATACCACAGAGAATCGGGTAGATTGAGCTATAAGAACTACATTTCCCAGACGCGCCATTGACCCGTTTTCCGTTATTCTCAGGACCGCCAGCGTTACACGCTTCATCCGCCTCAAAGTTACTATTCCCACAGGTAGGTTTATTGTTATTATTAAAATTGTTATTATTATTATTATTAATAATGAACGTGCATCTACAGCTAACGCAATTGTGCTAGATAACCTGAATGCCCCAGCTTGATTTGCTGAGGATAATATTATTTCTGAGTTAACCACCTACTCAATAAAAATAAAGCAAATACAGTTATAATCTATAGCGCATCGGTTTGCTCTGATTTATTATTTGATGTATTTAGATTTATTTATTAAACCGAACAGTGTTTATGGCTAAAGCTCGCAGATAAGCCTGTGCTGAGTTGTGCATTTCCGCTGCAGTCCTGCTGTTGTGCTAATTTTGAATGTTCTTTATCTCCTCTTAGTACATAGCAGAGACCTGACCATGACAGGTTAGTAATACACAACGTTACTCTTCCAGACTGTTAAAGTTCGACACAAATGATTTTTATCTTTTTTTCCCATTTGAACTGTATATTTTACGCGAATTTTATACTAGTCTTGTGTTCTAATGAAATGCTCTACAGGGATAAACATGTCCCGCCCCTGAGAGTGGTTCTTGTGCTAGCAGAAAATATGAATTTCCCTAATAAATGACATTTGCGTTTGTTCAAATAAGTATTGGGATGCACCACTAAAAATCCTTATTTAATATAAAATAATACATCAAAATACAGAATCAAATCAAGACTCGTCATGGGTCTCATGGGTCTCATGTCAAAATGAATTTAAATGGATTTCTTTATCTTCTTCAGAGCGGGTCAATAACTTCCCACCTCTGCCCAAGTTCATGCGTATTAAGCCATGTTTCTACCACAACATTGATGAGGAAATTCCCCAGGTTCACCAACTGATTGTTCACAGAGTTTACAAGCTTTGGATCTGTAAGTGCCCCCAATTTCACACAATTCAATAACTGCATATAGACTCACAGTAAAATGAAATGATAACACACTGCACAAATGTGTAAAAACATGCCCGATGACTGATATTTCTGTCCTCATAGTGTACTCGATTACACTCTGCGTCAACCTAGTCTCCTGCATTGCTTGGGTGGCAGGCGGAGGAAGTGCGGTTAACCTTGGTCTTGGTCTCTTGTGGCTTGTGCTGTTCAGTCCCTGTGCATACACCTGCTGGTTCAGGCCCCTTTACAAGGCATTTAGGTATAATTCTTAGAAGAAATGTAATTAGACTAATATATCACATGTCAAACACGTGTATAAAGAGGTTTATTTTTTTCACAGGGCTGACAGTTCATTTAACTTCATGGCATTTTTCTTCATTTTCTTCCTTCAATGTGTTCTTGCTCTCATTCAGACTTTGGGGATCAGCAACTGGGGTGCATGGTGAGTACTGCAGCATTACATACCACATTAAGAAAGAAAATTGCAACTCTTATTTAGTAAAGCTAATAAAGATAGTGCATAAATATTAACGCGGAAGTCAAGACCTACATTATAAATGCCAATTTGAATAAGCCACCGTATGTCCTTAAAAGTGCCACAGTGGCAATATATAAATGAACTAATAAATTAATAAGGATATCATACATTTTTATCATACATTAATTGTTATGAACCCATTTTATGAAAACTAACACACTAATTATCTTACCATGCATTTATAACATGCATGTCATTTTGTCTTCAAAATCAGTATTTTAGCCTGACATTTCTTTTAATAAATAAATCAGAAAGGCCTTATTTCAGGTCTAGTTACATAATGCTGGCTACATGAGAGCACTCGGTCATAGCCATTATCACATGATAGGCACATGATAGGGTGTGGAGCTGCTTATGTCAGAGACATGGTAATGACTAACTCTGTTTTCTTTTCTCTCCCTCATAAATCTCCATAGTGGCTGGATGGCTACAGTGATGTTTTTCAGCACAAATGTGGGCTCTGGTGTTGTTATGCTCTTCTCCGCTTTGCTTTTCACTGTAGTCACTGTTCTTATGGCAATAGTTTTGATCAAGGTGAGTATAACCAGCACCAGATTACCCCATTTAACGACATGCATAATTATGTATTGTATCTGAGTATTAGGGATAGACCAGTAGAAGAATTCTGTAGAGAACTGACATTTCTTGTAACTTACTCGCTCTCATGTTTCACCATGTTTACTTTTCCACAAGGGGATGCTGGTGTGCTTTAAAGTTGTTGCTTTTAAGGCTACTGACTAAAAGGCCATAATATCAAAACCCTGCAATGCCAGCATGCCAATGCAGAGGGTGGGTGGTGCCCTTAATATAGAATTAAGTTGCTACCCTGTCACAGTTAACAGTTAACTTTGTAAAACATTACTAGATAAACAGGGAAATAAGTATAATTTTGTACGTGTTCAGACATGTCAGATTTACACCCCTAATTACAATGTACCTATAAGTGTGCGTGTGTATATATGAGCAGTAAAAAATTACACAAGTATCACAGTCATCTCCAAATTAAAAAACAGCATCAGTGTCATAATCATAAACTCATAATAAAAAATAAAAAAAAATAAACAGCTTTATGTATTTGAACCAAATTTTACTTAAATGACTCCTTGACCAAGGCTTGGTCAGGTGTGTAGAATCACGTTAAATATTAGACATCCGTATTCGTTTATTTCAGATTCACAGGATGTATCGTGGCGGAGGAGGCAGCCTTCACCGTGCCCAGGAAGAATGGAGCACTGGTGTATGGAAGAGTGCCCCTGTGAAAGAAGCTGGATTCAATGCCATTGCTGAGACTGGCCCCAGTCTCCCCCAGTATCCTGCTTCTGTCCCCAGCTACCCAGAAAACAGGCCATGGTAATGAACTACTCCGGACTCCATGGGAGCTAAAAGCTCTTTATATTATATTTACATTTATCTTATTTATATATATATCTGAGCAGTAGAGGGTTAAGGGCCTTGCTCAAGAACAGTGGAGTTTACTGTGGTGGATTTGAACTCATGATCTTACAGTCAGTAGTAAAGGTCTTAAACACTAAGCTATCACTGTCCATAATTAATCATCTCATGCCTCGTGGGATCAACTTGACTGTGAAATGCTGATGGAAACACCAAAAATACACTAATAACGCTGAACATTTGTTTACAAACTGCATCACAATTGTAAGAATGCCACATTCACTTCTTGTTATGTAATTAATAATATTATAGAAATACCACAGTTGACTGTATTCATGATGTCAGATTTTTCAGAAAGCTGAGAAGTGTAATACTTTAAAATTGCAAGATTTATATTTCTGTTGCCAAATGATGCCTTATATAACATAATCCCCAACCAACATGATTTCATTTTTTTATACTTTGAGAATGTTTTCTTTTTCCACCATATGTGTCATTTATGTGTGCATTTTTACTTTACTGCATAAGTGCATAGGAGTTACATTATTTTAATTATAGTTTTCATTTCCATATAACTGCAGCTTTTTTTTACATATTCTTTCTGCTGATCAGAATGTCTGCCTTATTTCTCTAGCATGTTAAAAAAAATGAACCTTTGTTGTATTTTGCACGTTAAACTGCTAAAATGCTTGTTTCAAAGCCACTTTCCGGTGATTTCAGTTCTCTGCTGATACCCATTCTTTTAGCTAGTGCTGCAGCTATCTATTTCTTAATGGTGTAGTGTTTCTATTAGGAGCATTATGTTTACAGAGTGGCCATGTGAACCTAGATCTGAGTGCAGAACTTTATCTTTAATTGATTAATATGCAGAATAACATTAATTATAGTTTGATAAAATTGTAAAGGTATCACATAGATGACCAATTTGTGCCAATTTAATAAAAACATTCCTTTCAACTGATTTTAGAGAATTATCTTGATCTGTTACACTGAGTAAAATGGGTGGTTATTGAGCCTTAATAAAGTAGGCCTTATGTTAGAAATTGTTATATTGGCTGCAGAGGCTCAGATGTGCTGAGCTGCTAATCTGGAGGTTTAAAATCACAACAATCTAACATTTAAAAGTGTTTTACACTTTTATGGCAAGAGAAATTAGTTAATTGTGAAAGCAGTAATGAATATGATGCAGTCATAAATATACTAACTAGTCCATCAGTTTAAAAAATAATCTAACCTGGTGGAGAATGCGTGCACCTGACTAGGAGCTGTTTCTTCTTCTTCATTCGGCCTCTCCCTCTTATCAGGGCTCGCCACAGCGTGTCAACATTTTCCACCTCACTCTGATCCATTCATCTTCTGCTTTCACACCAACTACCTGCATGTCTACATTGATCACATCTATATATCTCCTCTTTGGTCTTCCTCTC
>JAOUQV010000004.1:9635474-9647252 GCA_028565295.1 Aspidoras spilotus | reverse complement strand
TAAAGATGGTTTACACATATAATTTCTGAGTTGGCTTCTGACTATACAGTACATTAAGCATAAGTATTGTATGGTTTCACTAATGTACGTACTAATATCATAATGATAGTTTCAGGCTATTTCATGTGGGCTGTTTTCGTTGTTTAATAAAAGATGCCAAAAGCAACCTAGGAACTAAGTTTGGAATTTATTGGAAACGAACAATTATATGCAAAAGACCAGTTCTACAAATAGACTGAATTACATAGCAGGGCACTACAAATCTGTGGATCTATAGAGGTACTTTAGAAGTGTTTTGCCCTCATATTCTTTCCCTGGTGTATTAAAGCTTTCCTGTTTAAATGTCCAAAAGATTATGAAAGAGATTTTATAGAAGGATATGGGCTGTAAAGTCTCCCGCTGCAATTTTTGGAATTAATGCCATAATAGGATTTTGTTCAACATACATAAATATATTCTAAATATAAATAAATATATTCTAAATAGACAACCTACAAAGTTAGAATCATCTTCAGCAAAAACATGCATACTTGGGTCATAGCAAGAATAGAAACACTATCATTGTACTAAGATGTCTGATACAGGATCTTTTGCAAATGATTCCATATGACAATAATTTGCTGATGCTAAATACAGATATTTCTTTCATATGTTAACTAGGGACCTTGGTCCTTAACCTCTAGGTTATAAGTGCACCTAACCACAGTCCACACACACTGTGCATTTAGATACTACAGTCTTAAAACCAATGGGCATAACATAGTCCCCAGAGAAGCAGCCCGGAGTGCCTTTAAACCATTGCGGCAAAAAAGCCACACCAAAACTCTGCAGTCATTAATATGCAAAAATGCAAATGAGTGGGTAATTAAGAGCCAGTGCTCTCTGGAGGCTCTTTGATTACTAATGAATTCTAATCTGCAAAGAAGAGGGGGAGGGGGTAGAAAAATAGAAAAAGGAACAAAAAGACAAATATTAGAACAGGTATCCTGATCACATTATCTCTCAAAGGATTCTGAGACGACAAATTGTTATTGATAATTAGGGCCCATAGAATGGTTCGTTTATATAAATTAATTTTAGGATACTATAAAAATATCTGGCTTTTGTCTCCACACAAACATTGTCTGTAATTGTAGAAGCGGTGCATGTGATATAAGTGAAGGCATTCTAGTAAAGAAAACAAACTGAGGGAATAGAAATGGAATACATGCTAGAAAGTCATATGCTGTATTGTAATGTCTATGGCAGCAACAGCTGCATGGTACAGACATCATTTCATCACTTTTACAAAGCAATAAGCCCCCATCCTTTGTTACACACACACACACACACACGTGTGCACACACATGCGCACCAATATGAGTCTGTTATTGTTGAGCAAGGACTCCCACTACACCCACAATATTCTCACAACCCATCCTCCATACACCACTTGATCTTTCTTCCTGCTGCTTTTCTTGATCACATATTGCATTTGTTGTCAAGATTGCATGTACAGTATGTTATTTAATGCAAATTTACTTTGTTAAGGCTATAGATATTCTCAGATCATCTGAAATATAGAAACATAACTGTGTAATTATTATAATTCCTCAGATCTGTATGATATGCTATTTAAACAAACTCAAGATAATATATTGTACATTCTGTAAACAGGAAGCATGTGCCTCCTTCAGTATACCTGATGCATGGTTGACAAAGAAAGAACTGCTTAAGTAAAGCACACAACACTGGAATTCAATATCAGCAGGTGTGTTGGTATTAGTATTGGTCTTTTGCTTTTTGTGGTTGTTTATAATTGTGCTAATGAGCAAATAAAATGCAGTGAGTGCTTTTTCACTAGTATTACTTTTCCAGCTGTCCTCAGTAATGTTTAATTATTTTCAAATACATTTTGACCATAAGATAATCCAATACATGATGTCATGGCTAGCCAGGTATAATAAATAGTCCCTTTTTAAGGCCGTAGGGGGTTGTTAAGGTGAATGTCTCAGCTTCGATGTCCTTTTACTAGCCTCTGATCAAGCAAGCTCAGCAGGGGTCAGTTTACTGTCAGCCATGCAAGCAAAACAGATAGATTCCTCTATCTCACCCCTCTCTCCCACCTTCTGTGTAGATAGATCCTGAACATGGGCAGAGGGCCAGAGCCATCAATCTTGCCCTAGCTACCAGCAGGCATACTGTGAAGCGAAGCTTTTATTTTACTTATTTCTTTTACTTTATGAATATGAAACAGCTCTTACAATTGAACTAAAGTGCAGCTAAATGAATTCTGGAAATCTGGTAATATAGATTTACTCTTACACAAAAGGTAGAAATATGCTTGTGACTGACAAGAGACAGTCAAGGTTTAAAGTGATGGGTAAGAGTGGGGGATGGTAGAGGTCTGTGCCGCACGGAGTAGGCTGGCCTACTTTTGTGTCTGATCAGTACCGTATGTATCTCAGTTCTCAACCTTCACTGCCGGTAGTCGACGAGTGCAGAACACTGCACGTTGAACATATGGCCGAATACTTGGTCGAATAATTGAATGCAGTAAAGTAGTAATTATAAATGTATAAACGTGTAAATTGTCAGGAACATATGATTTCAAGCACTTATACTGCCCAAATTGTTTTTTTTAACAATTCTATCACCTAACATCTTAAATGACAATACAAAATCTTTCTATTGTAATCATATAAAATATAAAAAGCCTATAGTACAATATAGAGGCTATTATATAGAAAGACATATGCACATTAGTCAGGATACCTGCCACTTATAAAAATATGCATGTGTTGCCATAAAATATATGGTAATAACTTTTAATGTTAAATAAATCAGGCAACAATGAAATGTTAATTACATATTAATTTCTATAAAATCTTTTTTTACCAAGAATATTATTGTGATAAATTAACACAAGTTAATATATTTAATAAGCTTGAGTGTGTTTGTGTGTGTGTGTTAGTGTGTGTGCATTTGTATCTATAGCTTATTTTAACAAATAAATATTTTATATGTTTACACAAATGTGCAAAACATATGCTAATATTGCTCCTACATCTGGTGTTAATTAAAGACAGAGGGTGGGGAAAAGCTAAGAGGAAGTGTGATGGACTCAACAGTCACTCTGTCTGATAATGAGTCCTAGCATGCATTTGAAAATATCCAGAAATTTCTCATTTAGAATAAGATCCTGTGCAAAATATGGCATCTTTCCAATTTTCATATTACAACACACACCAATTCAGTATAAACATGCATGGTGCTTTGTGTCATTCATCATATATCGTCTGTAATTCATTTCAGCTCCCTTTTCTTTTTTTTTTTTGTCCATTGCAACCCTCCCTGCTTCTGACTCGTTGCCCTAGTGCCTGCTCTCCATGTCAGGTCCAGCTGTTACTACAAACTACTTGGAGTATCTCTGTAGTGAATGAACCTTGTATTCTTGCACTTCTAACACGGGCATGCTGCGATATGTTGTTATTTTTATTGTAAAATAACACAGTATACACTTAGTTTTTATGATGTATGGAAAATAACTAAAAAAAAAAACAGTAAGAGTATGTGTGACAGCGATACACACTGCACACCATACAACACCCTAGGGTTTAATTATTACAATTTGCCGAGGCTTTTTACTCAGGGGAAATTTATGTTATTATTTACCAATTTCTTTGTTTCACTTTTCCCTAGAGCCACGTTAGCACAGTTAAACTGGAGCGCATTATAAACCCATTATATATATACAATGTATAAATCCATTGTATATATATAATGTATATATATTATGTTTGTACAATGCCATAAATAAAAATAGCTTTCTGAATTTCTTACCACTAAACCTTTATTTATGTTAGTTACATATAATATACCATTTTAAAGCGTTGTCCTAAATTAAAGGTCATTTTTCCAGCTAATGTATAAATAATAAAAATACAGTTAATTATACCAGATCATCAACAAATTATATTTCCAAAAGTGTAAGATTTTAATTTAACTTTTTATTACACAATTTAGTGTTTTATTAACACTGGGTTAAAATATATATTTGTTTAATATCCTTATCCAGTTTCCAATAACACACTCATGCACCATTCTAACCCGGACACTACTACACTAAACACTGTGCAGAAATGACAGGGCGACAGACCGCCCCGCGCGCGGGCTGTGTACCATTTAGTGCTGAACAACGCGCGGTTTGGGACGGAGCTTCTCAGGCTTTCGGCAGCCAGTCATCCCCTCCCCCATCCTGTTTAGCTATCCGCCTCCCCCTGCCTCTCCCCCCACAAACCATAGGAAGCGTTATGAATCACACAGGGGGAGAAGTCTTCGCATTTAGCTGCAAAACAAACAGTCGTGAACAAAACAGAAATATTACCAACGCGACTATTCCTTGTAATAATCCTAAGAGAGCACACTTCCCCTAGTGCACTAATATATTATCGCGAGTAATTAGATATTGAAATTCACTGTCTACTTTTCACTTCTTCGTCTTCAGTCCTCTCCCACTGAATCCCATAATTTAGTCGTAACCAGCATCTAAATTTCCATCCCAACATCTAAACGAATTAGGATTGGGTTTTTATTTATTAATAAACTCTCTGAAACATTCACCTACTGCCTTCATTTTTTGGCAGATTTTTGTTGGTCATGCCGAAATTTCAACGCAGGAGGCGACGTTAACCAGAACAACAAAACGAAAGCCCCTTCACACAGCCTCACTGGGGCACACTGCGTGCGTCACAAAAAATGGGCGGGAATTAACTCAATAGACTCTTTTCTATTTGATAATTGTGCCGTCTTTTAATCCTCTCGTTATTCTATTGGCTACTCTTTTGCGGGTTTATCTCTCCATCGCGTGCTGCTCCTGTAGCATCACGGCTTCTTTTGCTACCGTCTTCGTCCGCTTAATTATATAGTTCGCGTTGTTAATTCTTCTATTTTCCTTAACTGCGCGGTGTTTCTTGCACTGTGTAACTTAAGTCCATATTGCGCATTACCTACCCGCTGCATTTATTTCTCACTTTTTTGAAAGAGGCGACACAATAGTTCTGTCCTCTGGGCATTTTGAAACTGGACACCTCTGGCTCTGAGGCCCCCTCTTTTCCATGCGGAGGAATACGTTGTTGCTGCTGACAATGTGGATGGAGGAGCTTTAAGATGTCTACTAGAAGAATGAATCCATCTCAATTGTAGCAACAAAAAAAAGGAAGTCGTGTGGCTGGCAGTGAGCAGTTGTTTGGATACCGAGTACTTTGTATGCTTTGTACTAACGAGGCGGATTGCTTTACCGAAGGATGAAGTGCAAATAGGAGCCGTTTTATGGTCATCCAACGCTTTTCATGCTCCGAGCTTCATATCGTGTTCAAGTTTTGTTTGTTTTCTTTTTTTCTCACATGAGAGTCTGCTGTTGTTTATAACCGCTGGATGTGAAGCATCTCATAAAGAGAGGTAAAACGCTGCAGTTAACTCTGTGACTTTATGCGCTCTCTAATCGAATGAAGTCTATTGTAAGTAGGCTATTTTTGTTCATGTTAGTCATGAAGTCACTTATTGTTGTGTTGAACTTCCATTTCCTCTCTAATGGGTCTGAGTGAATACGCGGCGAAAAGAGCGCGTCTGGGAAAGCCATTTGTCTCTGATATAATACGACTTACTATCACATTTATCCTAGTTATAATTGTGATATTCGTATTATTATTTACCACTGTATATATTCAGTGATTAGCTTTAACGGGGACAGCCCTTGCAAATCATTTGTTAGCCTTTATAACATGCTTAAATTGTCGAGTTCATTTGGGATGAACGCACACGGACATGGCGCTGTAGTTTATAATGTTATTCTCCTTTTCTCTGTATGTTCACAAACACTTCTAACAGCGGTGGTGAAATTACACAGGCTATAGTCGCACGTTTGGCAGGAAATTCCTTATGTCCCCCACCCCCACTATACAGCCCCACCATCTATCTCTCTCGCTTACTCTCAGATTTAGATTCAGGATAGCTTCATTGGCATGACCGTTCACATAACAGTGTTGCTAGATGATTTAAATTAACCTGGTAATTGTACATGACTTATAAAAATAGGGATATATAGAGTAATAAGTAATAGTAGATCCTTTTGCTGTCTGAATTTGTTCACCCCAGTCTGGACGAATAAAATACTTCGCCCCTTTCTGTGAGTGGTGCTCATGTCTCCTTGTTAGTTTTGCCGCAGATGATCCGGATGTCGGAGGGAGGGAAAAAAATAAAAACTTTATGATCTCTTTGCTGTTGGAAATGTAGAGTATGTTTATTACCGCGTATAAAATGTTGGCGATGTTATGGCACAGCAAATATTAATACATAAAACCCCACCACATTAACGTACTATATCCCTCTTCTGGGTATCTGCAGTTTAATAATACGATGAAGTAGTCTATTTATTCATTCATCCGAAATCTCTGAGCTGAGCTTGAAATCCTGTACTAATACTAGGCCAAGTCCACACAGCACGTGAGCACGAGTTGCATACTAAAGAACTAAGCTGTGTGTCAACAATGTGCATTACAACAGGTTGCACAGCCTGCTAATGTACTGCATGGATACTACAGCACAAATTCTCAATGTGCACCTTTTGTATATAATGCATGGGTAAATGGTTATAGAGGAATTTAATCTCTGATGTAAACTCGTTGTATTCGCCTCTTCTGACTTACTGGGTCAATATTGTGACTCTGCTTCCATTGTGCTTGGTTGCAGTATAGTTTTTTATAAGTTTGCAGTTGTATTCTTTGCTCGAGTTCTAGCCCGAGGTGCGTCATATTTGTTTGATCTATGCAGAGGATTTGTAGATTTACCAGAATGGGAAAACACAAGTGGTCACTTGAAAGGCATCTCATGGAGGGAGAAACCCTGGATTGACTGCCATTTGTGGCAGAAAGTAAAACAACAATGATACCAGGCAACAAAATTGTTTATTAGATCCCAATAACAAAATTGGATTGACTTCATAGTGAATTTGCTTAATATGAGGAGTATATATTACGTTTAATGATTACATATTAAGTATGTACAGTATATTTCTAAAATATGCTAATGTATAATTTTGGCTTCTGGACTGTCCTTCTTTACTGTTGACAATCTAGAAACGCTGCACTTTTCTTAGTACTGTGCTTCCATCTATATATGTGTAATACTGAGCAAAAAACATTCAACATGCAAAATATGCATTAATGGGATATAATCTTTACCCAATGTAATTAATTTCATTTGTATTGGAGTGTTTTATCAGATTATGTATTGGGTACAGTGTAGAAGTTTCTTTTTGACCCTGGACAGATTCTTTAGTTTAGTTTTTCTTTCCAGTGCAAGGCAAATGTTGTCATCCCAATGAGATTACATCAGGGTGGGGCTAGAATGTTTTTGACCTCTTAGTTTGACTTATGTGCGTTCATTTTATCTGTCAGTAATTCTGTTAATTGTTCTTGTGGTTTATTGCTTTGGTCCAAGACACTTGACTTGACTGTTCTCCATCGACATGTTTGCATGGCAGAAGCAAACCAAACAGCATGAGTTTTATTTTTATTTCACTCATGTCAGTTGAAACTTTCTCTTGCAGGGCTCTTTAAAGACAGCGGGGCATGAACGAGCAGCAGGGCCACAGAATGGCGGTTGAAACAGATAAGGAACTCAGTGACCTCTTGGATTTTAGTGCGGTAAGAAAAAGAAAGGGTTAGTGTGTGTGTGTGTGTGTGTTTGGGGGAGGGGTGTAAGGCAGGGAGTTATTGGGGGTTGAGGCAGCAAAAAGTGTAGCTTGGTTGAGGAAACACTCAAGAAGTTCATTATCTACTCGCTTTTGATCTTTTGATGCAGTGTGAAGTGTTGTGTGAGTGTGATCCATGTTTTAGGAATTGGATAGGCTTGCAAACAAGTGAAACGAAATAGATTGCTAAGTCAAATTGCTATGGTACCTTTCTTTTTAGTGCCAAGGCCATGATTACATAGCACTTGTGGTTTTGTTTTACATAGTATGCATTCTATATCTTGATGCTCTCAGACGTTGTAGCGTTCCTATTAAGTATAAGCAATATTTGTGTGAGACGACCGGAAAATGGCGAACACTGTTGTGTTGTGTGCTTGCAATCAACATTCTAGCGGTTTATCAATGCTGATGTAATCCACCACCTCTCTTATACGTATAAAACATTTTTTTTGTCATTTTAGTTTATATGGAGTGTTTTGTTACTCTCAGGATATGCCATATTGATAGATGTTTTATTTCTGCTGGCTACTTTTATTCAAAAGTTTTAGTTTAAATCTTTTACACATATTTGTGATTGCATTATAATTCTATTATATATAAAATATATATTAAAAAATATAGGAATATTACTGTAATTATATATTGCATGTACAGGTAAATTCCACTTATCAGCAGTTTAAACATTCATAGATATTGTTCTAGTCTACATTCTTATATACAGTTAATAAACATGACGGGTATTTGGTATGGAACTTGGGTATGTAATGGACTAAAAACTAGGGTCATATCAAATGTATATGATGAGGAAAAATAATGTATTGACAAGACAGGATAGAAAAGTCTGTGGATCATGAAAGCGTGTTACTTTCTGTTCTTTTTGCAGTTTTTTTCATGATGGGTAATATCAATATATCTAAAGAAAACTTTACAACTTAGAAAAATACGGACGTTGTAACACACTGATTAAATTCGTTCCAGTGTTGGTTTTTTTTTTATATTGGACCTGTATCCTGTTGAGCTATTCCTGCATGCTGTAATGTTTTTTCTTTTCTCTAGATGTTTGCTCCCCCTGTGGCTAATGGGAAAACTCGACCAACCACTCTTGCCAGCAGTCAGTTTGGTGGTTCTGGTAAGTTTCTCTTATTGCTAGTATATATTCATATACTTGCTCACTGTTTTAATGTTGCATTGTTACTGCATCCTATATATATTATTATCAAGCTGCTATTCTCCGAAATAACTAGATTAAAATATCAAAGAGACCTTGGTAAAACCTAAATAAAGTGAGCTTATTTTTATTATTAATAATAATGTATTCAGCTTTACTTTCCACTTCTGTTTTAGCTTGTGACACTGGCACTATGCCATCCTTTCCCTTTACAGCTGTGTTCAAGGCTTGAAGTATTCTTGCCATTTCTTTCAGATATTTTTCTCTGGCCTGTGTTCTTTCTTTCCCCCTCATCTACAGACCAAACATCTCCCTGCATTAAAACAATCTGAGAACAAAGAGTTAAAAAAAGGTCTCTAAATGATTATCCCACCTCACCGTATAAAACGCTCCTCCCCTGAACAGCAGATCACTTTCTCCCCCGTCATCTTACAGGAAACGACTCTGCTCTGCAACAAAGCTTTGTCCTTACCCCCTGCAATCTTGAGAACTCCACAGCATCCAGCATGAGTTTAGCAATGTACACTGAGAAAAATCAGTAAGGTCTTTCTTGAGTCTACACAGCACTTTGACTAACAAATGTAATCCTCTAAATCATGTTGATATATCCTTAAACACATTTATGTCCAGGCTTGATGAGGGGACTCCATATGACCTATGACCGGAAGACTTGGCATTCCTTTTCATGTCCAAGTGAACATCCTAAATCAGTCAACTATTGACAAGATGTTTAACAAGCTTTGGGTGGCGGCAGACCTTTTGAATTAATTCATTGAGCTTCATAGAATGGAAATAACATGGAGAAATTGAGCTTTCGAGTTTACAGTTAATTGTAAAAAGTTAACCTGTCTTTCACTCTGAATGAAGCAAAGGCAATATATTCAGAACAAAATCTTTGGATGAGTGTTAATTGCATTAAAATCTTTGCTCCAGCCACCCACCATTTATTCGCCGGTGTATCTTGAAACCGGTTCAGTGGGCCTCTGAGGCTATCCTCTCACTTAACTCCACAGCTGCCTGTCTCGTCACCCAGTATGCATATTGTTAAGGCAGGACAAAGCCAATTTTCCTCTTGCCCAAACATTTCCAGCTAATTACTCTTGCTTTATATCAAAACCTCTAGTGTTCCGTTTATAAATTTAGAGTCAAGTTAGAAAGTATAATAAACAAAGCTTCAGGTTTGTGTGTGTGTGTGGTTGGATCACGTCAGAGAAAGGGCTGAGGATTCACCAAGGCAAGAAGAGGTGCTTGGATGACCGAGTGCAGGGGCCCCACATTGAACAATATTTGGTAGAGAACTGTTTGAATTAATAGGTTAAAGTCCAAGGGCAGGTTACCCCTATCACAGCCTGCAGGATATTAATACCCTGTTACTGTGGAGGCACGTTCCAGCACAGATATTTGATGAAAGATGGTGTGAGGGTAGTCAGAATTGAAGTCGCGAAAGAAGTTGAGCAGAGAGACAAAGTAAAATAACCAGGTGCAGCAGGTGGTGTGGAGGAGTGTTAATGATGATCGGAAAGTTATACTGAATGCTTTGTAAGGAACAGCAGAGAGCAGATTGAATAGGGTAGGTAAGTAAGTATGAAAATATTGAGAAGAGCGGAGGTTATGCAGAATAGAAGGAAATAAAAGGAGCATGTTGGTAAAAACTAAATAAATAAAAGAGTTGTTTATGTCACTGTGTATTAGGGATAACTTTGGTATGCTAGCGGTGGGAGATAAGTAATTTGAGGATCTTTTACAGGGTGTTTATGCAGGGACGGAGTTTGATATACCAGCAGATATTTGACCAATGGGGAGGTAGCATCTCGGATGGATGTTAACGCTCCTAGGTGGAGTGAGGTACACAATGTTGTGCGGTGTGCAAGTGTGGGAAAGAAAGGGGGTATACTAATACCGAAAGAGAAGGGTATTGTGGAGTGTAAGATCTTCTTTAGTGTGGTTGCACGAAGGTTTGCTTCCTACTTGAAAGAAAATAGGACGGTGGAAATGCCGGTGCAATAGGCAGGGATCTCAGGTTTTGCTGGTTGCTTAGAGCAGAATATTATGGCTTGGCAGCAGATTCAGTCAGCAAAGACAGGGAAAAGAGATCTTTATATAGTAATTTTTACTTTTGGTTTTTGACTGAATTTGTCTTTATGTCAATATGGCTTACTGTGAAAGGCTTTAGTAATATTTACAGGTGCTGAAAATTATTACATGCTTTAACTCAGAGGTGTCTGGGACATCCTGGCAGTGTTTGGAAGTGGGCATTTTTGTTTTGGGGGTTTTCACTGTGGGCAATGGAAGCGAGTCTTGCTGTGCTTGTTGGGAGCTACATATTATATCTCTTCAACACGACAGAACTTCGGACAGTGGATAGTTGTAAGTTGTGTGCAGGAGATAGCATGTGAAACATACACTTACCCGTCACTTAATTGGGTACACCTTGCTAGAAGAATGTTAGACCCCCCCTTTTTGCCTTCAGAACTGCCTTAATTCTTTGTGGCATACTCTTAACAAAGCATTCCTTGGTTATAACAAGTGGTTATTTGTGTTACTGTTTCCTTTCCATCATTATCCACTGATCTCTCACTTCAACAAGGAATTTTTGTCCAAACAACTGCAGTAGATATTTTTTTCTTTTTCGAGCCGTTCTCTGTAAACCCTAGAGATTGTTGTGTGTGAAAATCACAGTAGATCAGCAATTACTGAAATACACAAAGCAGTCCATATGGCACTAAAAACCATGGCACGTTCAAATTAACTTAGATCACCCTTCTACCCCATTCTGATTCTCAGGTTGTCTTGACCACCTTTACATGCCTAGGAAGTTGCATCCATGTCTGATTAAATATGTGTTAACAAGCAATTGAACAAGTGTACTTAATAAAAT
>JAOUQV010000004.1:9622230-9632839 GCA_028565295.1 Aspidoras spilotus | reverse complement strand
CCAAAGGGGCCAGCTCCAAACTGTTACCACAAAGTTGGGAGCATGGAATTGTCCAAAATGTCTTGGTATTCTGAGGCATTCATACACTTGTGGCTATTGAAGTGATTGAAAAACCTGATTCTGATCATTTGGATGGATGAGCAAATACTTTTTTCAAAATATAGTTTACATTCATACAAACCTGGTTGCAAAAAAGTTGAGGCAAAGTACAAACTATAAATGTCAAAAACTGATATTGTATTTATAATAGAACATAGACAACGTATCAAATGTCGAAAGTAAGACATTCGCCATCACACCAAATATTGGCTCAATTGAAATTTTAGTTGGGATGGGGCAATAATCAGCTGGAAAAGTTAAAGATACAAACATTAGGTCAATTGGCAATAGGTCATTAACATGACTGGGTATAAAAAGTGCATCTTGGACTAGCAGCGGCTATCAGAAGTAAAGATGGGGAAAAGGATCACCAATCCCCCTAATTCTGTGCCGACAAATAGTGGAGCGATATCAGAAAGGAGTTAGACAGTGTAAAATTGCGAAGAGTTTGAGCATATCATCATCTACAGTGCATAATATCATCAAAAGATTAAGAATCTGGAAGAATCTCTGTGCGCAAGGGCCAAGGGTGTAAAACCATTCCGGGTGTTTGTTATCTTCGGGCCCTTAGACGGCACTGCATCACATACAGGCATGCTTCAGACTTCAGTCTTCTCTGAGCCAAGGCTCATTTAAAATGGACTGTGGCAAAGTGGAATAATGTTCTGTGGTCAGACAAATCGAAATTTGAAATTCTTTATGGAAATCAGGGACGCCGTGTCATTTTGACTAAAGAGGAGAAGGACGACCCAAGCAGTTCAAAAGCCTGCATCTCTGATGGTATGGGATTGCATTAGTATGTGTGTCATGGGCAGCGTACACATCTGGAAGCACACCATCAGTGCTGAAAGATGTATCCAGGTTCTAGAGAAACATATTCTATCCAGATTACGTCTCTTTCAGGGAAGACCTTGCATTTTCTAACAAGACAATGCCAAATCACATACTGCATCAATTACAGCATCATGGCTGCGTAGAAGAAGCGTCCGGGTACTTAACAGGCCTGTCTGCATTCCAAATAAAAAACATTTGGAGCACCATAAAATGGAAGATACAACAAAAAAGACCTAAGGCGGTTGAGCAACTAGAATCCTCCATTAGACAAGAATGGGTTAACATTCTTATCCCTCAAATTGAGCAACTTGTCTCCTCAGTTCCGAAATTTTTGAGATGTGTTGTCACAATTTTAAATAATCTGATTTATCTCTTTAAATTATACATTTTAAGCAGCACTGTGACGCAGTGGATAGTCATGCACGCTAGGTAAATTAAAAATGCTAAATTGTCATCAACTTTAGTATTGATATGTGTCTTTGCAAATGATAAGAGAATTGTGTATGAGTATGACCGTGTTCCTGTTGTTAGATTAGCCACTGGTGCTGAGGATGACATTAAACGATAGATAAATAAATAAATGATAAATTTTCTGAGTTTAAACATTTAATATGTCATCTATTTTTTTTATTCTGAATACTTTTAGTTTTTACAATTTGTTCTTTGTCCCAACTTTTTTGGAATTGGGTTTGTACATATATATATACATTAAAAACTCAACATGCTTGCATTTCTGCATCATAACCTGGCATGAAAATTGCAAATATATGTGAAATGCTGCAATAAAAATCTGATATCTGGAAAGCAGTTCTTTCTTATATTTATATTTACAAAGATAAACTATTTTTTATTTACAAATTCATCTTTTTTTTCTTTTAATACTGCAATGTTTATATAAAATGGAGTTATACATAGTTTTATATATAACTACAAAAAATAGTTTTACAAAATTCTTGTCTTTGCTTTAAGTGTCCGTGTATTTTATAAGATTATATGTGAAATACTGTGATACCAGAGATTTTCATACTGTGAATATCAGTTGCAACCCTACTGCTGAGCCTCCTGGAGGTGTTGTGGACCTAATAAAGCAAAACACAGAGGAAGGAGGTGCCTGCCTGATGACCCTAGTGAAGAGCTCATAGGTTGGCAGTCAAGCTTGTCTCTGTGTGAAACCCAATTGCTAGGTGCAGGATTTAACACCTCATCCTGTATTAGTTACTTACATACTAGAGTGTGATTATTTTGTTCGATGCATCTGCTCTACTTCAGCGGGGCTTTATTATATCCTTAATAGCTTAGGTATACTATTTTGGCAGTAGATGTTTTCAGCTGAGCATGTGGAATGAACGAGGAATAAGAGAACTGTGAATTCTAAATTATATCAAAGAATTCTAAAGGAAAATGTCAGGACATCTATCCATAAACTGAATCTCAAGGAAAGGGGGGTCAGCAAGGATGTGAGCCTATTTACAGCTTATCGGCAATAGACAATTATTCCATTTAAATTCATTCATTTAAAAATGTATTACAGGAATAAAAAAAAATGCAAGCATCATGAAGCATGCTGTATAGACACAGGTTCACAAAACTTTATTAGAGTGTAATAATGGATCTGTCATAAATGCAAAGCGAAATCTTAAATCAAATCCCTGCCTTAATTAAACGTCAGGCAGAAACTCACACTGCCCCTAAATCACTTTTCCTGCTTTCATCTTCTCACCTTAAACTATGTTATACCTCATCATTTTTCACACGGTCGATCAGTGCCCACTTCATTTACCATGCCGCCTGCGTAGGTTTCATAGCTCATGTCTGTCAGCATGGATGTCGCTATTTGCACTGCTTTGTTAGCTTCATCACTCATGCTCAGCCTTCAGTCCCTGTTATCGCCAAAACCCCCTCTTCCCTCAAAAGGGGAATATGAATATTCATAAAGTGCCAGCATTAATATGCACAATTATGCAAATCAGCGTGCAATTAAGCTGTGTGTCTCCGGAGAGCTTAGCGAGCATTAAGGCATAAAACAGGAAGAGAAAGGAGAGGGTTAGATAAATTAGGCTGTGTATGCTTTCATAAATTCTTTCATAGTGGTTTTTAAAAGCAGATGCTGTATATGTCATCTTGCATATGAAGCAGGTTGCAGTGGCTGCATATAAAATCATTGTGTAGTTTATTATACTATAATCAATAAACAAACATTCAATGAAAAAATTTGTTTTTTTGCTGTGATCTTTGGCATCAATGGACATCAATGGCAGGTAGAAGTCATTTATCTATGCAAAAACTGGAGTACCCAAGTGAACACTGGAATAACATGCAAACTCTACACAGAAATTTCACTGGTTGCAACACCTGGGGATTGAACCCAGGCCTTTCTTGCCGTAAGGCAGCATCACTGCAAAACTGTGCCACCCTTTTATTGAATGTGTTTGATCTGTTGTGTTTTTCTCCATTTTACCAAATTCCTAATACTGAATGGCACGGATTATCCCATTATGACTGTGTGATGCCACAGGATGAGAGCCATAGCTATAGTCTTTAAGGGCTGCAGCTTATGTAATCAGAGATGCACAAACCAAATGTCAAACGAAGCCTCTGTGAATAAGCACAGAAGGAACTGAATGTTTTTTTCCCCCCCTTTGTTGAATCTGTTGAGCTGAGCTTTACCGTCTGTCACTAACTTTTCTGGCATTCTCCCTGTTACAGGAATGGACGAGCGTAGTGCTTCTAGTCCCTGGGCTGCTGGAGAGCAGGGTAGCCCTTCATTCAACCATGGGCGGGTGAGATTAAATAGATTGTGATATTTTAGCTTTAAAATAGTTTCTGATTTTATTTTGTGTATTAATTAATAAATTGAGATTTTGTTTTATTTCTTTATATTTTTACAGAGTTACAGTGAGGGATCACACTACAGTGAGCATGATGGGCTGTCTTCCCCATTTCTCAACTCTGGGATTGGTGGTTGGTTTTACTTTTTTTCAGCTAAGGGTCTTTTACTGTCTCAGTGATCAACAATGCCTCTTTGTAGCTGATTAAAGTCCCTATTTTTAGGGGAGGTGCAAACTCATAAGCTTTATCTGTCATTGTTTATTTACTTGTCATAATGTATATTCATTTATTTAGATATTTTTAATTATAATATTGTCTTGTTTTTACTGGAGTACCCTGTTTTTTTTACAGGAAAGAATGAAAGGGGGCCTTATTCTTCATTTGGTGCCCAGGTAAGGAGGGGGAAAACTCACATGAAACCCATTACACCAATCTGAACTATGCCTTTATGTGGTTGAATAAGAGTGGAGTAAATATTTCTATATGGTCTGCTTCTGTGTAGCAAGTGTTCCTGCCTTCAGACATTGTGATGGCCAATGCTGATGCCATGTCTCCCTCAGGCCTGAAGTCTGGCTCTCAGTTTTACTCCACGTTCTCCAACAATACCCGGAGACGCCCACCAGATGGAAACATTGGTAAGAGAAATATTAGTGTAGCAAAACTGTAAATTCTAAGATACGCAGCTCTGAATTTGGTTGACAACTTTGTGACCTTTTTCTATTTTCAGAAACTCAGCCAAAAAAGATTAGGAAGCCACCAGGACTGCCATCTTCTGTAAGTATTGCCATTTGAGAATATCATAACTCTTATCCCAAAAAATGATTCAGTAACTGAGTTCAACATCAGTTGCTTTGTGACTGGGGACATGAGCATAGAGTACACTGTAACAAAGACTTGGAGACTGTAGTAAAAATGTTCTGTTGTATTGTATGGCTAAGGAAAACTTGTATTTGTGGAGTCTGAATTCATCAATATGTGCAAAAAATAGTGAGGCCGTGACACATCTGTGCTCCATAAGCTGCAAGCATGCTTTAGCTAATTTTGGAAATGCTGAGGGGGTAAAAATTCCAGGTGCAGTATTAATATTATAAAGTCCAAAGTCTTCTAGGATTCCCAGCACTCATCTGCTTGACGTATATATTGGCCCAGATTAGTAAATATTAGACGTTTGCCAGAGACTGCTGGCACACACATAGGGGAAAACGTCCATGTTGTGAAGAAACATATTTAAACAAAGGCATTGATATAGAAATACAAATACAACAGTTCTGGACATGTTGAGCAAACAGGAAACCTTGGAACATTTGGTGGTTGGACTTTATAAAAGGTAGATGGTGATGGTTTATCTTGATGCAGCTTTACTGAAGGTCAGAATCTGATAAGGTTTCTGGCTTTGGTAATGTTTGCTAATAATGTTAGGCTTGAGGCCCTTTCAAAGAGTAATTGTTTTGTGTTGGTCCAAAGCCAAATGAGAGTACCACGTGCCTCACAGACTCTCGTAATGCACACCTCCCCCAGCCCCATGTGCTTGTGTCCCATCGACTAAGGCCTTACCACATGACAATGCACTACCCTCTGCACACATATATCAGTAGTGAGTCCCCAGTCCGTGCCCCATTTTATTTGTTCCTTTTATTTTCTTATCCTTCTTTGTCTGTCTAACCTGTCTCTGCTATGATTAATAGCTAGTGATGATTCGGAGTTGCTCTGCCTCCCCTTTCTTTTAGAGCTCTTGTTCTACAGTGGTAATGTTCAGTCTTTTAGGTAAACTTCCTGTTGCCCAACACCCACTCCTACAGCAATATGAGACACGTTTTTACTTTCCTAAAGTCTGCAGACTACATTCTTTTAGTTGTGTGGCTCTTTGGCTCTTTATTTTAATGTCAGACATTTTGATGCATTGTGTTTTGTCGCATATGGCTTTTCCCTTTTTTACTTTGAAATGCCACATTTTAATTAGTTTGATTCATGCTTGCTATTAGACATAAACACTGGTTTCAAACAGCAACTAAGTATTGTCTTTGGACTTTTTGTGGCAATCTCATTTTGTCTTTGCAACCCTCATCTCTAGCAAACATGACCAGTCAGTCTATTTTTTTCACCCCTCCGTCTGCAAGACCTCTCCCCATGTCACTTCTCACTACCTCCCCCCTTACTCCTCCTCTCTTTTCCTTCTCTCCCTCCCTCTCCTCTTTTCTCTTCAGCCCAGCTGCCTGTGGAGTTGGACAGGCTCCAGGAGCAGGCAGATGGCTCTGTAATTAGAAGTGCATCTCTCCGATCCCTTTCCACTTCTCCCAGTTAAATCAAATTACAGGAAAAAGAGAAATGTCAGTTTGCTGGATTTGTCAAATCTCCATTGGGTTCCAAACTACTTCCCCCTGGTATTTATATGTGCACAGAGTTTTCATACAAATCAAAAATGGCAAGCATATATGGTGGCTCTATTGTTGGAGTATGTGATAAGTGACGGCATGTGGTTTTGTTGAGGTTAAAGTTAAAGAACTGAAAATTTAGCTGGCAAATGAATCAGAAATTGTTCTTTTGAGTTCTGCTACATTCATTCATAATTATTATTAATCTTGCTGGTTACCATAGACATTACGAAGACTTTTATTGGTTCTGTAGAACAGTACATCCAGAGGGTGCTCAAACTGAACGAGGCTTTTTTATGCGCCTTTATATGTATCCACCCTCTCCTGCTTTTGGCTCATGAGAGGGAGCAAGAAGATGCGCAGACTGTGGCACGACATGGCTGTGGCACCCTTCCGATCATGCTGTGTTTCCAGTCCCTGTCGCTATTATTAAATAAAAAAAATAAAAATATTAATAAAAATACACATCAGAGCACTTGACAGACTCTGTAAACGCTTTTAGCTTCTCTCCTGAATAGTTGAAGCATGCATAGCCGAGCAGATATGGCGGTTTAGGTTTATTATCCAGCTATTCCATTAAACGCATATCAAGTTTTGTTGCTTCAGTATGTGGTTTCATTTTGGGCTAGGTGTATGCCTCCACATCCGGTGATGAGTATCCTAGAGATGGTGCTGGATATCCAGGCTCCAAAACGGGCCCTGTGTACCCTGGCTCTTTCTACATGCAAGGTGTGTTGAATTTATAAAGATAGATAGAGATCATGAAATTCTAACATACCATTTTGGAAGTTTAAAAAAAATAGATAATTTACTTATTTAATGAGTAGTTGTATTTAATGTCGTTTTATACATATAAACTGTATTTGTTCCCGCCTGGTCTTTCTCCTGATTTTTAGAAGGTCTGCACCCCTCTTCTGACCCCTGGGCTTCTTCTGGTCCTCTGGGCCAATCAGGCTATTCAGCCATGCTGGGCAACTCGCCCCACATCAGCCAGACAGGCTCCTTCACTGCCATCAATCCCCAGGACAGGATGGTAAGTTTCTCTCTGGTCCATTACCTTGCTTAGTCTGAGCCGTTAAAGCAAGCAGTTTTGCTCCATGGTTTTGTTCTACTTAAAGCACATTAAATTAAATAAGTTCTGCATTAAAACATTTGAATTGAGGTTGTATATTGTCTAAAGTTTTTTTTTTCATTAGAATAATTCTATAGGTTTTATTCAGATGTAATATTTATATCACATTCCTATTTACTTTTTTGCATTAAAGACTGACAAGCTATTACTGTTGATCTGTTTATACTGACTGACCCCATGTAATAAACATTATGCAATTGTCCCTATTGTTCCAGAAACGCCAGCCACTGCCTCTATCACCACAAAACTATCCTCTCCACGGTGCAGATGTCAACGGCTTTCATTCAGGCTCTGGATCCTACAACCACACGTCATCTATTAATGGAGCAGATAGTATTATGGGTAGGAATGAAAGCATTTATGTCTCTTGGATTATTAAAAAAAAAATTACTATGTCCTGTTTGACATACCTAAAGATTTTTATTTGACATAGCTGTCATGTATACTATGTTTGAGGTTAAATACACTAAGGACGGCATGTGTTTTGAACGGTAGAGTTCTGAATGTGGAGAAAAATAAATGGCTTTATGTGTTTCTTACCGAAGACAAACAAAAATATGCCAGCATTTGTCTCTGTGTAAAGTTGGTAGATTCTTTGCTAATACATTTCCTGTAAAATGTACAGTATACCATAATAAATGAAAATAAATTCAATTGTTTAACTTGTGTACAGGTTATTACATATTTGTACCTAATATGTGATGGTGTTTCTTCCTCTTGCAGTCAGTAGAAGTTCAGCTACAGGCAGCTCTGGGGATGAGATTGGAAAAGCCCTAGCCTCGGTGAGTTAGGGCTTGTTGGATATAGCCTGTATTAAAATATGTTGATTCACTGTTTTTTCTGCTAAGAATATTTGAAATGTAATTACCTGTGGTTCTGGATGCTGATGGAGATGCTATTGTTCATGGTACCCCTGCACTCGTGTTTGTGGTGTATTCATGAAAAAACCTTGGGGAACTTACAGTATATTTGTTTATCACAGATTTACCCATCAGACCACAACAGTAACAATTTCCCCTCCACACCCTCCACGCCGGTCGGCTCACCTCAGGGCATTGCAGGTACCTCACATGCAAACATTTCCTTAAACATAGTCTGCACTGACAATACTGAGTTGCCTGTTCATTGAATGTGAATTGGAAAAGGTCATGCTTAGGGTAAATGCAGGTATTAGACAAGTGCTTTGCTGCTCTTGTTTGTGTGGGCATATAAGACTAGTCTGTAATGCCGTTTCCCTCCACAAATGCATTCACAAAGCACCATCTGCTGTTCATAGTTTGGTATTGAAGGTTTTTATAGATTTATTTTTGCTAATATTTATATCTATTCAACAGGTGCTACTCAGTGGCCCAGATCTGCTAGCCAGACGGCCCTCTCGCCTAGCTATGAAAGCAGATTACATGCACTTGTGAGTATCAGATATCTTTCTTGAGTCTTACAAAAGAACTATATATTTAACCATAAATTAAGTAGCTTTAAAACGTCGTACAGATGTTGTATAACGTTTGTTTTGTTAAATATTTAAATGTGCTTACATTCTACTTTAATACAACAGCAGAATAAAATGGAGGACCACTTGGAGGAGGCCATCCATGTGCTACGCAGTCATGCTGAGGGTCAGGGCCCAGGTTCAAGCCTGGGTGGAACTCATACAGAGGTTCACAATCTGCTGGCTGCTGTGCCCTCATCTGTTCATAATGGAGCCCTGGGAAGCCTTGGCCAGGGTTTTACTGGTGCTGGGCTTGCTCTGGGCAACAGACTTCCTGCAATGGTGAGTGCACCATGCAGCAGGATGAACAGGTTACACTTGTAAAATTGAGTCATCACTGTATTCATTCTGGATTTAATCATGCATAAGAGCATTTTAAACATTTAACTGTCTTCAAAAGCCTGACTCTAACCATGTGATGGGTTTTAGGTTATTACTAACCATTTTATGACCATTAAATGGTCCTTTAATTATTATTTTGTTGGAATTCCACGAGTTAGTAATATGTAAATTCACATTGAGTTACAAAATAATTTTCATGTATTTAAAAGCATTTGTTAATGTTGTGAATGTCGAAATTGTTTATTGTTGTCCAGGTTAGTATTCCCACTTTCCTAGTTAGGTCTTGCCCCAAAGCAAAAGCTAATTGGCATAAAAAACAAGTGTATAAGGAAACTTCATGTCATTTGCCACTCAATATTAGATTTTGTTAAAATGTTCTTAACAAAGTTATTATATATATATTTTTTTTTTTACATTTTTCTGTGTTTTTTAGGGAGGAAGTCCTCATGAAGACCCTACGTGCCTTCCTCCCAGCAGCAGCCTATTACCGGCATCCCATAGTTCGGGCACTCCACAGCCTGCAGTAGCTCCAGAGGGCTTCACTAGTCAGTACCCACCATATCTAATTATATGACCTCCAGATGTGCATCAACATGCATGTTTGTGGTTTATTTGTGTTTTAATGTTGGTGATCTGACTTCAGGTTTGCCAGGAGGCATGTCAACACACTCCTCAAACAATTCTGAGATAAAGAAGGAAGATAAAGAAGACGATGACAACTCCTCCATTGCAGATAAGTCTGAAGAGGAAAGGAAGGATCCCAAAACTTCTCGTAACAGAATAAGGTAGAGGAGAATTTTGTGGTGTTGCATATTTCAATAAATTTTTACATTGGTGTGCACTTTTGCATGACTAGAATCCAGTGTGTGTAAATTATACCTTAAACCATCGAATGTTGTGTAATTTGTTCTGCATTTTCGTGTTAATGTGTTCAGGCTCTTTAACAAAGGGCAGAGTCTGTTTTCAAAGTGTCTGGGCTTATTGCCAGGCACACTGCTCTGTCTCATGGTCTTCTCATTCCCCTCCCCAACTCTCACATTGTTTTCAGAAAGGAGGCGTTTTCCCTCCAGGTCCATTCAAGTGTTTCAGACCAGGGAGAAGAGTAAGTTTGTCTCCCACCATAGAATGCACTGCGGAGACGCCTTAAGATAAAAAAAAATTCTGCTACTTTTGCTGTAATTTTGTTTAATTTTAGAAACCGAACTAGAAATATGACACCTCCGCAGTGGTGAATATTTTATGCATTAAGTAATATTTTTTAAACTCTTCATATTTGTAAAACTGGTGTCGATGATAATATGCCTATATGTACTATTCATTGTTAGCTTATTAAGGCTGAGCTATTATAGTATTGGTTTGTTTGAGGTGGATTGCATTTTTATACAAGCACACATACAGGGGTTAGACAGTGAAACTGAAACATGATATATCAAGAGACACTTTAGGGTGTTTTGGAGGAGCAAGTCAGGAAACGTTTTCCTCCACCAGCATCACGTAGTGACCTGGCCACTA
>JAOUQV010000004.1:9501626-9516420 GCA_028565295.1 Aspidoras spilotus | reverse complement strand
TTGGAGGAGCAAGTCAGGAAACGTTTTCCTCCACCAGCATCACGTAGTGACCTAGCCACTATCCTGCAAGAAGAATGCCTTAAAATCCCTCTGACCACTGTGCAAGACTTTTATGTGTCATTCCCAAGACGAATTGACGCTGTACTGCCCGCAAAAGGAGGCCCTACACCATACTAATAAATTATTGTGGTCTAAAACTAGGTGTTTTATTGTTTAACTCCTGTATATATAAATAATATATATTTGATTCATTATGATATATTTTACTATACAATTCCTAGAGAATTATTTATACAGAAGTCACAAGATTTTAGAATAAGTACATTTAATTAACAAATAACCCCAAATACAGTATGTAATATTACAATTGCAGTTTATTTATTTAAACTATCTTTATTTTTCTTTTTATTTTATCTTTAGCTCAAAATTTACTGGTGAAATTATTGTTCTAAACCCACTACAGCAGGCCATGATCCGTGTATGTAATATTTCATCATTGGGAAACCTTGGACACTACTTTGGTAGTAATACTAATATTTTGAGGCTAACTGTATTATGTAAATTACCTTCTGTTTGTGTCTTGGAAAATAAAAATTACAAACAAAATAAGTCCATATTTGAATGAAATGTCAATATGTTGGACCACTTCTTGACAGAAATCTTGCTTTATTTGCAAAATATATTTATGGTCCTGCAGACACATTGGTGGCAGTATTGGAGAGGGATACACTTGGGGTGCGAGAGGTACGTCTGTTTGGAGCAGCGGTGCGTTGGGCTGATGCTGAGGCTCAGAGGCAGCAGCTTCAGCCTACACCAGAGAACAAGAGGCGAGTGTTGGGCAAAGCCCTCGGCCTCATCCGCTTCCCACTCATGACTATAGAAGAGTTTGCAGCAGGTAAAAACAGCTCTCTGTTAAGCAGGTAGTCAGTGTTCCAAAATAGTTTACATTGAAAATGTGTTTCTTTTGTTAATTATGCGTTTAAAATGAACATGATCAGGTACAACACTGCTATATCTCTTATGCATGATGTGTGCAATTCATGACAATTGTCTCATACAAGGAGTTTCTTGTGTGTTTCAGGTCCAGCTCAGTCAGGAATACTTACAGACAGAGAGGTGGTCAGTCTGTTTCTGCACTTTACCGTTAACCCCAAACCTCACGTAGAGTTTATTGATCGGCCACGGTGTTGTTTGCGGGGGAAAGAGTGCAGCATTACACGTTTTGGCCAGGTGGAGAGCCGCTGGGGATACAGTGGGACAAGCGACCGCATCCGGTAATAAATACAGTGCAGATGTAGGGCCGTATAAACTGTATTTGCCTGTGTTTTAAAGGTTCCTTTGATCTAGTAGATTAAGAATTATCCAACATTCTTCTTAGGTTTTCTGTCAATCGCAGGATATTTGTGGTGGGATTTGGGCTTTACGGCTCCATACATGGTCCAACTGACTATCAAGTTAACATCCAGGTAGGACATGTGTTGGTTCAAGTTCAACACAATGCTTTCATGAGGTATAATGCGTTATTAAACAATAGATATTATGAATACCAAAATGTCCTTGTGAAATATGTTTATACAAAACAAACATCTTTCTACGCAGATCATTCACACAGACAGCAACACAGTTTTGGGACAGAATGACACCGGCTTCAGCTGTGACGGCACAGCCAGTACGTTCCGTGTGATGTTTAAAGAGCCTGTGGAGATTCTCCCTAGTGTTAACTATATTGCCTGTGCAACACTTAAGGTAGTCATCTGAGCCCAGTGTTTATAACTGTGCATATATTAATCTCACAATTAACAAAAGCTTCCTTTTGCTTATATGTAGGGACCAGACTCCCACTATGGGACAAAGGGCATGCGCAAAGTCACTCATGAAGCTCCAGCTACAGGCACCAAGACTTGCTTTACCTTCTGCTATGCTGCAGGAAATAATAATGGCACTTCAGTAGAAGACGGACAGATTCCTGAGCTCATCTTCTACACGTAATACTAGATGTACATTTGTGTGGACTTCTTCACTGCTCATGTTGTGAAATGCTCTGGCGTATATGTCGGCAACCAAATAATTTTTCACCTGTCTGAGCATGATAAATAGCATAATACATACCCATACATTGTGCTTTGGGTACGGATTTTTTCTGCCTGTGCAGCACGTCGTTGTTAAAAGCTAAAACTTTGACCAAATTGTGTTGTGACTTGGCAAGATGCTGTCTACTCGTCTTGCTCACCAGACAGCTTGATGTTTAAACTGGTTATAACTGGGTCCATATTCAGACCCTAATAATGTTAAGTTGCACTACTGCACTTTTGATCCAGACACAAGTGCAAAATGTGTTTGGACAAAATAAACTACATATGTTTGAAACAGACTGTAGGACATAATGTATATTGTCAATAGAAGTGTTGGCGAGAAATGCTGTTGACCCAATTGTTATTCCCCTAATAACCTCTTGTAAAGTCTAGCAGAGTTGAAAACACTATTGTTATTAAAAAAAACTGATGTGTATCTTTGTGCCAGTCTATTGTTCATGTCCCATCATTGTAATTACATCTTAAATATGAATAATTTGTGCTTCATTAAAACTATGACAGTAAGTCAGATTAAATAGTTTAAGGGCAACATACAGGGGTTAGACAGACGGGTCATTTTAGTGTGGGAGGTTTCATGGCTAAATTGGACAAGCCTGGTGGCTAATCTTCATTAATTGCACATGTGTGTGAAGGTTCAATTAGCAGGGTAAGAGCACAGTTTTGCTTTAAATATTGCAATGCACACATTATGGGTGACATACCAGAGTTCAAAAGAGGACAAATTGTTGGTGCAAGTCTTGCTGGCGCATCTGTGACCAAGACAGCAAGTCTTTGATGGAGCAAGAGCCACTGTGGGGTGTTTGAGGAGCAAGTCAGGAAATGCTTCCCTCCACCAGCATCACGTAGTGACCTGGCCACTATCCTGCAAGAAGAATGGCTTAAAATCCCCTCTGACAAATTGACTGCAAAAGGAGGTCCTACACCATACTAAAATTGTGGTCTTAAATCAGGTGTTTCAGTTTCATTGTCTAACCCCTGTCTTTGTGAAAGTCCTATAGCACAAATCCTCTCAAAGACATTACAATTGGAAATGCCTCTTACTTGGTGAACAAAGCAAGCCAGAGGGGGTGAGTCCAGCTAGTAACATGCAATTACTGTAGAAATAGCCATAAAACTAAGCAATGTCCACACCATACAATTTTTATTTCTTTATTAACATTTAAGTTTACATTGAAGTGTGTTTTTTTTTTTTAAGCAATAGAGCTCATGATGTTCTGTACAGTCCAGTCCCTCAAAACAGAGGGAAGGCAAGGGATAGAACCAGGACAAGAGAATTACAATTTGTCCAAGTAGTTATCCAGAGCTGGAATTCCTTCTTTGAGACCCTTGCGCTTGCGTGTGTCACACACAACTTGAGAAGGCTTGGTGTTGGGCTCCATGGGATCTCCAGGAAGGATCTGCCAGTGATCAAACACACACTGAGGGAAAGCCTGACCAGAGGTGTTGGAACGAAGATCAGCTGTGAAACCTGTAGGGAAAAGATTAAGCATTATTTCCAACATAAATGAATCCTAATGTAAAAAATAAAAAATCCTTGACTGCAAGTGTTTAACTTACCAAAAGATTCATTGACGGGTAGGTAAGCCTTGACCACAAACATGGGAGTTCCCATGACTTGGGACTCCTCAAACACCAGGCCTCTCTTTCTGTTCAGGACACCATAGATGCCTCCAACAACAGCCTCAGGGCACTGCCAGAAGTAAAAGTACAAGTCAAGTATTGATCCACACATGCACACAAAGCTGACAGTGACTAGCTCCTCACCTGGATCTCCACAAGATAGACAGGCTCAAGGAGTCTGGGCTCAGCAGTCAGCTGGCAGGCATAAAGAACTCTTCGGGCTGTGGGGATGATCTGGCCACCACCACGGTGAATGGCATCTGTATGAAGTGTAACATCATGGATATCAAAGCGAATACCCCTCATGTTCTCCTCACAAAGCACACCCTGGAATTTAAGTGAGAATAGAGTTAAGTGAAAATAGAATTAAAATCACTTGCAATTAAATTTAGTACAATTCAAAGACGTAGAAACGTACCTCCTTACTGGCCCACTGAAAGCCAGCTACCACACTGTCCTTGATCTCATTAAGGTATTGCACTCCCTTAGTTACATCCACAAGCATGTTGGGGCCAGTTCCATCTGGACCAAAACACCAGATCTTACGAGCCTCAGTCACCTCCCACTCATACTTCTCAGCCAGGTAACGGGCACGTGCTTTTATCTCCTGTCTAGCTGTGACATCACCCTTATCGATATCCTCAGGCAGACCTTCAGCCAGGGGGCGAGCCTTCATGAACAGACGGTTGTGTTTGTTGGGGGATTTGGACAGGCACATTTGTTTAGACTCTTCAGAAACAGTCTCTCTATAGGACACAACTGGATCAGATTTCTGTTAGAAAGAAATGAGTCAACAAGTTAATACTTCAACTGAAACACTATTTGGGTAGACGCCATCATAAACATAGCAGTACCTTTAAAGGAATGCAGGCGTGGTCTTCCTCAAGATCCTTCAGGCAGATCTCAAGATGCAGCTCACCAGCTCCAGCAATGATGTGCTCACCAGACTCCTCAATAATGCACTGTACCATAGGGTCAGATTTTGCCAAACGTTTAAGACCCTCCACAAGCTTGGGCAGATCAGCAGGGTTCTTGGCCTCCACAGCAACTCTCACTACAGGACTTACACTGAACTTCATCACACGCATGTTATGGGCATGTTCAAAGGTAGTAATGGTACCAGTCTTCACCAAGAACTGGTCCACACCAACCAGGCCCACAATATTACCACAGGGCACATCCTCAATGGGCTCGACATAACGGCCCATCATCAAAATTGTCCTAAAGAAGGCAATGAAAAATGGCCATTAAAACAAATCAAAATGTGTATATCAAACACCATCACAAGCTTCAACTAACCTTTGGATGGGTTTAAGATAAAGGTCCTCTTTCTTTCCAGGGGTATAATTTGGTCCCATAATGCGCACCTTCAGGCCAGTGGAGACACAGCCAGAGAAGACACGACCAAAAGCATAGAAACGGCCCTTGTCAGAGGTGGGCACCATCTTCGAGATGTACATCATAAGGGGAGCCTTGGGATCGCAGTTCTTAATACCTTTAGAATAAATACAAATCAGATACCAAAAACTAAATACCAGCAAATAGCAAAACTGTAATTGGGGGAGGAAAGAAAAAAAAGCCTAACTCACCCATAGCAGCCTCATCATCACCTGGCCCTTCATAAAGCAGCTCACAGCGATATTTCTGAGCAGTGACAGGGGAAGGCAGATGGATGGTAATCATCTGAAGGAGAGCCTCTCCAGCAGGCAGCCAGCGACGCATCACAGCCTTCAACAGGGGCTTGCCTTCTTTCTCCTTGTCCTCAGTGTCTAGCTTTATGTCCAACTTCTCAATAAGCTTAGCCGTCTCATCTTTCTTGAAGTTCATGATTGCATCAAAAATCTGCGAAGAAAGAATATTGTACCAAAGAGCTGAAGATTTAAATAGTGAAAACTAAGATGTTACTCGCATCTCCATCTCCTGCCATAATTTAAGTCAGTCTGAAGTTTTTCTATCACTAGACAGTCAGGTCAAAGTGAAGAATATTTAGAGTCATCACCCATTGGCACTAGGATAACCATAATTTAATTGCAAAATAATTTATGATTACTTTGAAAATGGGGTCCAGGATTAGCTGAGCAAAGGTCCTGGGAAGCTTTTTGCCATCAGGACTAGTTGCAGATTTGCTGAATTTTCCAGTTGCAGGATCAAAATATCTAAAACAGAACACAAGTTATTGTTCAATGTATTACAGAAACAAAGTATTTTGCTCATCTTAAAATATCCAAAATTAAGCCCTCACCGGTCACCCCACAATTTCTTCATCATATCCTCCACCTTCTTGCACCGCTCTGCTGGCCCAAGCTTGGCATCACCCTTGGCAGCAAACTTCATCACATACATCTCAGCAAACTGCTTAAGGGTGAAGGCCCAACCATGCAGTCCTGACCCAAATCCAACAGTTCCAACAACAGGATCAATCTAAAAATTTAAATTAAAGGTCACAATCTAAATAGTAATATATAAAAAACTTGTATAAAACCAATCAACAAATAAAAACAATAAACTGAGTTTCAGACAGCAGCTCTGTATAATTTAGATGTCATAAGAATTCAAGTATAAAACTACCAACTAGCTATATTAAATTCTCACCATGATGTTACCCATGGGTCCATTCTCATCCTCTCCATAAGTGGAAATGATCACATTGACGTTCTCCACAATACGCTGGAAAGTCTGATACAGCTCCTCTGGTTCCAGCTGGAGTTCCAACAAGGCACGGTCCATCTTGTTCATCATCAGTACAGGCTTAATTCGCTCACCAATAGCCTGCCTTAGCACAGTCTCCGTTTGAACACACACCCCTAAAAATCACACAATTTATTAAAATACAAACTGCAGAATTAAATTTAGGTATTAAAATAAAAAAAAATTACTCACCAGACACACAGTCAACCACAACCAGGGCTCCATCAGTGACACGCAAGGCAGCAGTCACCTCAGATGAAAAGTCAACATGCCCAGGAGAATCAATTAGGTTGATCAGAAAGCCAGCACCATCCTTGCACTGCTTGATGAAGGCCAAGTCGTTTTCACCGAGCTCGTAGTACATAGAAATAGCACTGCAGAAATAACACACAATCAGTGACCAAGACAAACTAGCATAACATGCAATCCCTCTGCACATAGAACAAAAAACATAACTCACGTAGATTTTATGGTGATGCAACGTTCCTGCTCATCTTTTCTTGTGTCAGTAAAACGTGTTTCTCCAGCACGGGCTGAAGCGATGATACCAGCCTTGGACACCAGCGAGTCAGTCAAAGTGGATTTTCCATGGTCGACGTGCGCAATCACAGACATGTTACGGATGTTGGACTTTTTGTCCATGATGGCACGGATCTGGTCTACGGTGAAGTTCACCTGAGGGAGGACAAAGGGAAACTCAGGGTCTGAGCAATTTTAAGACAAGAAAGTATATATAAAAAAAAAACCCCACCACTCACCATATTTGAGCACAGCCTAAACCAATTTAGAACATGCGATCTGACGCAGTTAGACTGCACCATTCTGTACAATTACATCATATAGATCGAAAATGGAAAACCCGGAAACGTGGCGATTAATGGCACCCGGCGAACACGTCAGTAAAAACCAACCCTTGACAAGTACCTTGTCGAGATGGAAAATACATCGGCACAGACGAGTTGGAAAATAAATCCCTAACACACTTCGTGGAATTCTGAGACATTTAACGTTGTGCGCCACATCAGCCGGCAACAGGCCACGTGTAACTAACTATGCGCCAACCGCAGCATGCGGCCCTGGATTAAATTATTTTTAAACAACGCCTTACACTTTAACTTCACAGATATATTCTTATAGAACTCCCCGCGACCGCATGTATAGATGAATATCGCTCAAAAAATTTCTCCTTATACAATCAACGCTACTAGCTTTACTAGCTAATGGTTCAGCAAGTCGCCAACGCCTGAAAATCCTAAACTGCCGCCTATAAAATCCGCAGCGCCCGAGACGTATCTAATACGAAACAAAAATACATTTTTAAAGCCACTAGAGAATTTTACAAGTATTAACCAGCTAGGACATTTCTCCCACAAGGTAGGGCCTAATGCCGAAACACAATAGGGTTGCCATTTTGGTTTACTTGTTGGCTAAATGGCCGCCCGGTATCCCCAAAACCGCATCTCTTAAACCTTTGCGAGTTAACAAATTACTACACGAAATTGCGATTTATTCCTTCCCAGTTTGTATACAAGGCAACAGTAAACACACAAACTCACCATTTTGACGGATGTTATCGGATTCGCTTGTGCGGAGAATTAGACACAATTTTTACACTGCCTACCTCACCAGGGCATAGGCAGGGAAGAGACCATTGACGTCAACACGTAGGAATATATATAGCGAGCGTGCGTCACGCACAAATGCGTCGTGGCGTCATAACAATGGACGCGTTCGAACTTTAGCGTCTAAAATATACAGTTTACTACTTAGTTAATTACATTATCAACGCTAAGTGCACATGTGGTTAAAGTAACTGTTTGAAAAGTAAAGGGATTTTCGTAAAATACAAAAAATATATAAATAAATACATTAATTACATAATATTAATAAAAAATTATGAAGCAGCAAATAGAACCTACAAATTCCATTAGTTTTTTTTCTTTCTGACAAGTAATAAAATATTCTATTCGAAGATTAGATTCGTCATCACATATAAACATTATAAGCATTCAGCAGGTGGCACTACAACACTACAAGTCTTTATAATAAGATAACCTTTTCATAAGATGCAAAAAAGTAAATAACTGAAAAACCAGCCGCCCCACACCAAGAATGTGAGCTGGAAAATATAGGTGCAAAAATATGTAGTAGGCTAACTACTAGTTTTTGGTAATGAATAATTGTTTAGTGTGTTAATTGTGATTAGTTGAGTTAAATAATGATGTTTATATAATTAATTTTGTAGTTTAGTCTAGTTTCCCTCTTGGGGTGTGTTAATGCTGGGAACTGGTTGGGTGTGAGGGGTTCTAAAAAGAGCAATTCTGCACTGTGTGTCTTTGCTAGAGCACGTACAATACTAATGTTAGTGCCTCTAACAATAATGCTTATGTGTAGCACAAAAGACACTTATTACCATGCATACAATCTTCTTCATCTTTTGGCCTTTTACTTGTCACCAGTGGTCGTCAGAGCGAGTCCCTTGCATTTACTATCTGGCACATGTTTTACGCCGGATGCCCTTCCTGATGCAAACTTAGCTCGAATTTACCTAGAATGCTGATTCACCTAGAATGCATGTCTTTGAAATGTGGGAGAAAACCAGAGTACCCGGAGAACACAGGAAGAACATGCAAATTCCACAGAGAAATTTCCAGAGTTGCCCCATCTGGTCTCAAACCCGGGATATTACCATGCTTACAGTATTTACCTTTAATACATGATGAACATAATACATTGTATATACATTATCTTCTTCTTCTAATTCTACCTTTTCACTATATGAAGCCATATATTTTTATTTGATAATTGAGGGAAAAATATATAACTTGAAATGGACTTTAGGACACTGTTTAAACTGTATGAAGTTTGCAGTGCAGGATCACTTGAGAAGATAAATAGGTCTGACAAAGTAAGAGCATGTCTTGTATGGCCTAGATTTTGCACTTACATAAAGCTCTTAGTTTAAATCTTTAATGCCTCTGCTACATAAATCGATAAAGACAGTGAGTATATATATACACACACACACACACACATATATTTATATATATATAAAACCCCCACTCAGTATTCTTGATTTGGGTTTTTAAAACATAATTATCATAAAAATATACAAATAATAGATGTTATAGATATTGATCTAAATGCTGGTGTAATTATTTCAGAAAATGGTATATTCCTGAGATTTTCAAACAAAAGTAGTTTCTAGAGGTTAAACAGAATGGTGTGAAAAAACAAGTGAACAAAAAACTTACATAAGATGCTATACTCCAGCATGACCATTCTGCCACCACTGACCCAGCTCTTTTCACCCCCTCATTTCCTTAAACAGTTAATCCCAAGTACCTGAACTCCTTCACAATTTTGTCTAATTCTCCCTGTATCCTGAATGTTCTACCTGCCTCCTTCTCATTCACAAACAATACACTTTTGTCTAAGTCTGGCTCCCACAACTTTCTCTCAAATCTTCATTTATGCCACTGTATTTGCTACAACTTTCCACATTTTCCTTTCTCCTTATAAATTGTTACACATACACTTTCTCGCCATTCCTCTGGCTTCAGTTCACTTTCAAAAAATCTAGTCAAAAACACTGGTTCCATTTCTCTTATACCTTTCTATATCTCTACTGGTATGATCATGAAATCACTTCTTCATCTATTCCTCACTTCATCCTTGTTAATTTTTGCTAACACCCGTTTTACTATTTTTATGCCTTCCACTCTTTCCATGTCATTATTTTCATTCATCAGCTCCCCAAAAAGATTGTAATGTATACACTCTCCCTGGTAGTAGCAAGTTACATTTAATACTTTTCATTGACTTGAGTAAGTTTACTTTTAAACTAGGAGTACTTTTAAATGACTTTATTTTTTTTTTACTTCAGTAGATTTGTGAAGAAGAAACTTACTCTGCTACATTAGGCTACAATGATCTTGTTACTTTTCGTTTTACCTCTTGTGTTTTCTAAGCATCATTATTTTTTATCCCCTTCGAATATGCCACATTTTAATGTTTTATTTAGACAGAGATAGTAGCCTTATTCGAGATGAAATGTGCCTCGTCTTGATGGTCAGCGAAAACAGCCGGTTGCAGTCGATGATGTAGGTTAGGAGAGAGCAGTCAAATTGCACCTGCAGCGAATGTGAACAATGGTGGATCTCGCAGTGTTTGCATTTTTCGTAGCAAAAGAAGTTGACTCAATAGAATTTTTAAAGTATCTTTATTGTTATGTACTTAATATATTATTACTGTAATGCCTTAAAAATGGTACAATTTTCTCTGCTATTGCATGGAATCCCAAAAAATGAACAACAACTGTAACAAGATAAATGTCATCTATCTCATCATCATCTATAAAGTCAACAAAACATAACTGATCATGGGTCCCAGTTAAGCCCAGTAGCTGTATTTTAAAATATAATGGTTTTTAACAGTTTTGAACATATTAAAATGTGTTTTTATGTGGATTTTGTAGTTATAATTGTAGTTCAAAGTTTTCTCCTACTTTTATTTTTTAAAAAGTAAATAGAAATATTAATAGTAATGGACATAAAATAAGTAACCTTCCCCCCAAAACAGTTATTTAAATCAATTCACAAGAGAGCATATGAATATTAAATATGTTTAAGAATGTAAAAAAATAAACAGGAATTTTTCTACATTTTATGATAATATTAATGTACATTTATAGTTTATATGCAAGATAATATGAATTTCCATTTTTTTAAATCACAAGAAATATTTGTCATAACTGTCTCAGACACCTGCATCGGAACCGCTCTCGAGAAATTACAAGTATAAGAATGTACGTAAGTGACGTGGCGTCGGAGAAGGCGGAAGGCGGACAAGAAAAACTGTCAGGGCACCAAGCCAGTAACCGATCAAACTGCCTGGCACCACCTGAAGTTGAACAAGCCTAGTCACTTCCAAAGGCTCTACCACGTGACTATTTTTCACCAATCAAATTTTATCGTGTAGTCTCGTGACCACACTCAATCTCAGCGGCGGATGAGTTAGATTTACAATATCATGTCGTATGAAATGGATGAAAAATGTCAGAATCAGCGCCGGTCGGCAACGCAGACGAGGATGCCTACCATAGAAAAATGCTAAATAGCAGCTATATTGTTCCTATCCGTAACACCAAATTTGCCCATCACCATCTCATCTCCGTTGTTTCCTTCACCAACATGTCCATTGAAATCTGCAACAATCACCACGCTCTCCTTTCTGGAAATGTTCTCTACCATTTCGTCTAGCTTCCTCCAGAATCTCTCTTTGTCTTCTAACCCACAGCCAACTTGTGGGGCATAGCCACTGACAACATTACACCTCTAATTTTTAGCTTTAAGCTTATCACTCTGACAATCTGACCCTCTTTTAACCTCAACAACACTCTTTGCATCGTCCTCCTCCAGTACCCCCAAACGGTAGCCCATTTTCCGCCTGTACCCCGTTTGCAAAAGTACTGGTGGTGGTCGTTGTTAATCCGGGCCACAACCCATCCGGTATGGAAGAACTTGCATCATTGATTTGGCAAATGTTTTATGTCAGATGCCCTTCCTGAACCAACCCTCACCATTTACCTGGGTTAAGGACCTGAAATAGAAATACACAGTACTCTCTAATGGCTGGTTTCTTTATTTTATTTTAAATATCAACCCAAAATCATATGAAGTCTGTTGCTATGATATAACCATTTAAAGCAGTATACGTGGTGAAATAATTAACAATCATGCTACAGTAAAACTTTGGTAATGTTAGTGATATCATGTCAGATTTAAGATAATATAAAAGTGTGTCACAGCCACAATAAACATACCTACCACATGCCACAGTAAGTTTAATGGTTTCATAACTAATATCTCAATGTTAGGAAATAGATGAATATACGACTGGTGACCTAAACTGTGTTAAGGTTCAAACTTACTTTATAACACAAAAGGAATATATGACCCTTGAGCTGAGCAGTGCTGCTTGGTGTGATAAACCAATCAAAACGTACTAAAGATCTGAGTCAGAGACATACAACCTTTTCCCCATTTCTAAATCTAAGTAATCACGAAATAAGTAAACAAGTGTATAATATTATGTACAAACAAACAAACAAACAAACAAACAAATGTAATGTAAAGAAATTATATTAAACTTTTTTAAGGTAGGTTTAAATGGAGCTGGGATCTGGACTTTTGTGCCAAATCAAATATATTGTTTCCATGAACTGTACTTGATGATTGCGTGGTGGTTTGATCTGTGTGTTTCCATGGGATTTCTCCCGGTTCTCTGGTTTCCTCCCACATTTCAAAGATATGCATGATAATTGAATTGGTATCTATAGAGTGGCCTTTAGTGTGTAAATGTTTGTAAGACTGTGTGTCTGGAGTGGCACTCTGTCTAGAGTTGTTCCTGCCCTTGCACCCAGAGTTGCCGGATGGCCCGCGACCCCATGTGGATTAAGTGGATGATAATGAATGAATAAACAAAGTGTGCAACTTGGTAGACATTTCATATCAAACTACTTTTCGCATGAATGCCAAGATCCAAACTTTCCTAGCAGACCATCGCCAAGGGATTAACATTGCATACATCAGCTAGCCTTCATTTTATAGGGCATCTTTTCAGAGTTAAGACACGTCCCGTCCACATGGTGTAAAAATTGTGCTTTGTCAGAGCAGGCAACCTTCGTTTGTTGCTCTATGTTCGAATTCTCATGCTCGTATGACACTGATAGATTTAAAAACGTTCTAAACCTATCAGTGTGATACGAGCATGAGAATACGAGGAAGTTTTCAGCGATGCAGCTCTATTTGCAGCAGTCTGGAATGCACTGTGATCTAAGACCTTGTATGAATTTAATAAGATATATAGAGTATATATAAATATACAGTACATATTTCATGATTTTTGACTGACAACCATGATTGCCCACGACCCTGTTATCAGTTCAATTGCTGTTATTCGATGGACCAGATGTTCTGACCCACTCATCTAACCGCTGTTGTTGCAGCTGTTAACTGTTTCTATCTCCAAAACATCAACTATGATTATTGATGGTTAAGAACACAGAATGGAATCAGTTTTGATGTATGCTTTAAGTAATTTTTTAATTTAATTTCCACTTTATCAGTAAAAATAGTATGTTTAATTATCTAATTTTCTTGTGCTCCTGTTTTTCTCTTGGCTTTCTGAGAACATTTTCCTTTATTTTGCATCTCAAATTAGCCTATTTCAAAAAATATGATGATGATGATGATGCTAATGATAATAATAATAATACTTTATTAATGCCAGTTGTTGTTCCATCCCGAGGTATCCTAACTATGCAAAGATAGCCAGTAGAGAAAGCCCCCACAGGGAGCAATTAGGGGTTTCTCATGGGGCGTCAACTGTGAATGTTTCTTCCAGGCTTGAAGATGAAACTGGTGACCTTTTGGTTTCAAATCCATTTCTCTGCTCATTAGGCTATAGTTGCTGCCCATATAAATGTAATCCCATGCAATCCATCAAATGAGGACTGCCTCGGATGTCTAATGTGCTCCTAGAAATAGAAGATTTTGGCATGTGAAATAAGTAATAGATGAAAAGTCAACATCATAAGATAGAGAATATTTAGACTTATGCTTCCTTTTCAGCCTCCACCATCTACACCGCAATCTTGCCAGAAGCTTATTCTCAATGACGATGAGAAGAAACTACTTATCAAAGAGGGGGTAACTTTGCCAAGTCAGCTTCCCCTTACGAAGGTAAAATATTTACTACCACAATGTGCAGCCACACTGGATTTTAAGTATACATGTCCATATAATTTCATGCCTGTAACACTGTGCCTGTTTGTTTTGCTTTCCATGATCAGTATGAGGAAAGGATTCTGAAGAAAATTCGCCGGAAGATACGCAACAAGCAGTCTGCCCAGGAGAGCAGGAAGAAGAAAAAAGAATATATAGATGGACTGGAATGCAGGTATTGCCACGGAAATGCATCTATTGGATGATATTCAACGCAGTCACCAAACATTAGGACTATAGTGATCAAATATACCCCAGCTCATATTATCATATGTATTTAATATACGTATGTACAGGGGTTAGACAATGAAACTGAAACACCTGGTTTTAGACCACAATAATTTATTAGTATGGTGTAGAACCTCCTTTTGCAGCCAATACAGCGTCAATTCGTCTTGAAAATGACACATAGATGTCTTACACAGTGATCAAAGGGATTTTAAGCCATTCTTCTTGCAGGACTGTGGCCAGGTCACTACGTGATGCTGGTGAAGAAAAACGTTTCCTGACTTTCTCCTCCAAAACACAGCAAAGACTTGCTGTCTTGGTCACAGATGCACCAGCAAGACGTGCACCAACAATTTGTCCGCTTTTGAACTCTGGTAT
>JAOUQV010000004.1:9328655-9341091 GCA_028565295.1 Aspidoras spilotus | reverse complement strand
CTTTCTCTAAATCCACAAAGACACAGTGTAGCTCTTTCTGACCTTCTCTATACTTCTCCATCAGCATTCTTAAAGCAGAAATTGCAACTGTGGTGCTCTTTCTTGGCATGAAAACATACTGATGCTCACAAACAGTCACTGGTAGTCTAAGCCCAGCTTCCACAACTCTTTCCCAAATCTTCATTGTGTGACTCATTAATTTATGCCTCTGTAATTGCTACAACTCTGAACATCACCCTTGTTCTTATAAATCGATACAAGCACACTTTTCCTCCATTCCTCAGGCATCAATTCACTATAAAAAATCTCATTAAATAATCTAGTCAAAAACGACACTTCCATCTCTCCTATACATTTCCTTACCTCTATCGGTATATCATCAGGTCCGACTGCTTTTCCCTTCTTCATCCTTTTCAAAGCTTTCCTCACTTCATCCTTGCTAATCTTTATATATCCTGTTCCACTATTTCTTTACCTCCCACTATTCTTTCCCTGTCATTCCCTTCATTCATCAACTCCTCAAAATACTTCTTCAATCTTTCCTTTACCCTCTCCTCACCTGTCAGTACAACTCTATTTCTATCCTTGATCTCCCTGACATGTTGCACATCCTTTTCTGCTCTATCTCTCTGCTTTGCAAGGTGATACAACATCTAACATCTCATACAATTTATCATGGGCGTTCTGCTTTGCCTTTGCTACCTCAATGTTTGTCCTACACTTCATCTCTTTATACTTCTGCTTCTCCCTGTCCCATTTCTTTTTTTGCCAACCTCTTCCTATGAATAACCTCCTGCACCTTGCTGTCTTTCATCTGTCCAGATGACACAACTCAAAGCTTTTCTTAACTCATTTCTGAACTAATTTCCACCATTTTGTCCTCTTCTCTACATTTGCCCTCCTTCTCTTCCTAACTACCAGAGTCATCCTGCAACGCACCATCTGATGTTGTTTAGCTACATTATCCACTGCCACTACCTTACAGTCTCCAATATCTTTCTTATGACCTCATCTACACAATATGTAGTCTACCTGTGTGCTCCTGCCTCCACTCTTGTAGGTCACCCTGTGCTCCTCCTTCTTTTGGTAATATGTGTTTACCACACCCATTTCCATCCTATTTGCAAAATCCACCACCATCTGTCCTTCTAGATTACTTTGCTTAACACCAAACTTGCCCATCACCTCTTCATTTCTTTTGTTTCCTTTACCAACATGCCCATTGGAATCTGCACCAATCACCACTCTCTCCTCTCTGGGAATGCTCTCTACTACTTCATCTAGTTCTCTCCAAAATCTTTCTTTCTCCTCCAACTCACAGCCAACTTGTGGTGCATAGCCACTGACAACATTCACTATTACACATTCAATTTCTAACTTCAAATTCACCACCCTATCTGACACCCTTTTCACCTCAATAACACTCTTTACATAGGCCTCCTTCAGGACCACCCCAACTCCATTTTTCTTTCTATCCACACCATGATAGAACAGTTTAAAACCTGCACCAATGCTTCTAGCCTTGCTAACCTTCCACTTTGTCCACTGCACACAAAAAATATCCACCTTTCTTCTCTCCATCATGTCAACCAGTTCTTTCCTTCCCCTGTCATTGTCCCTACATTTTGCGTTTCTACCTTCTCATCACATGCTTTCCTCCAAGTCGTCTTCGGCAAACAGTAGCCCAATTTTCTCCAGTACCCTGCTTGTTCCCGGTTGTTGTTAACCCGGGCCGCAACCGATCCGGTATGAAGTAACAATTAGTAACACGCATTTAAATGTTTGGCAAATGTTTTGCGCCGGATGCCTTTCCTGACACAACCCTCACCATTTACCCGGTCTTGGGACCGGCACTATAATTACACTGGCTTGTGCTCTGTAATGGCTGGTTTAAATTGGCAATAGGACATTACTGGGTATAAATCTTGGAGTGGCAGCGGCTCTCAAAAGTAAAGATGGGAAGAGGATCACCAATCTCTCTCATTCTTCACCGACAAATAGTGGAGCTATATCAGAGAGGATTACAGCATCATGGCTGTGTAGAAGAAGGTTCTGGATACTGAGCTGGCGTATCATAAAACAAAAGATATGACAAAATAGACCTAAGACAGTTGAGCAACTAGAATTCTACATTAGACAAGAATTGGTTGACATTTCTAACTTGTATCCTGAGTCCCCAGACGACTGCTGTAAAGAGAAAAGGGAATGTCTCACAGTGGTAAACATGTACTTGTCCCAACTTTTTTTAAATGAGTCGTCACAAAATTTTAAAATCCTCCAATTCTTATTTTTAAATGATACGTTGTCTCAGTTTAAACATTTGATATGTCATCTATATTCTATTCTGAATTAAAAATTGGGATTTTTAAGCTTCCACATCATTGCATTCTATTTTTATTTACACTTTGTATTTTGTCCCAACTTTTTTTTTTTTTGGAATTCGGGTTTGTATATGTATAGATTCACAAAGATTGTGAACGATGATTTAAAAAGCTCACATAAGCCCATGATATTACATCATACACTACTTTATCAGACATCTCAAGAATAATGTTAATCGATGAAGGGTTAAGAAGCTAAAATGGCAGAAATACATTTGTTTGGCATTACATGTCTGTATGTTGAATGATCTAAAGCCAATACTGTATGTAATATGTGCATATTTATTGGTCTGTCTGTATACTGTACATGTGGATATAGAGTTTTGTTATTGCAAAGATATACTGTATTTTTATTAGATATATGCAGGAAGAACTTCTGTTTTCAAACTTGTTTTCAATCATCGCCACCTTTTTTGAATATAGTTCACTTTACATAGCCTTGGTATTCAAACACTGCACCACTAGGTTAAAGCGTTCATGCAATTCGGTACCTTCAGATTAAGTTCAGCAGCTGAAGCATATAACTATGAATGATAAAAAGGTCTATTAATAGAATAGAGAGTAATAGAAAAGAAATAGACCTGCTTCATTTCTCATTACTTAAACAGTCATGCCCTGGCCAGCTTTTAAAATGCTTCATTGGTTGAATGTGAGCAGAATGAGGTGCTTTTTGATGTGCCATGCTTTGACAGACTTTCTCAAAGTTACACAGCAATCATTTTAAAAGGTTTTGGTGATAAAAAAAAATTGAGGTGACATGAGATAAGACCTTGTACTGACATGCAGCCTTGCACTTATTCTAAAGATTTGAGATGAAGGAAACTCAAGCTGCTTGAAGCAAGTTACTTTTGATACCGGCAAGGATAAGCCTGCTTTTTGTCTTTAATATATGGAAATGCATCTCTACCTACACTACAACCGCTAGATGCACTGCCACAAACTCAGCTTTCTTCTTATACTGAAAGAATTCTTTCAGTGTAAATGGTAAAAAGAGAGTGGACTATATTTCTTTTTCCATTATTTCCGTTGAACCCAGCACAGTTCATACAGATACAATATAAAGCCAATCAACCAGAAAATGAGATGTGATTGATGTGCTCTCAGCCTGCAGTCCTAGTTTCCTCTGGGATAAAGAAAAGGAAACCATCCCCAGCAAACGTGTGTGAGATGGAGGACTGTAGACTATAACTGGCTCTAAAGCATAGTGATAGGCAGTGATTGGGTTTGGTTGTCATTGTACACAAGGTTTGTGCACATGGCCAATAAAAGTCAAGTTGTCAAAAAGTCTAGTTTTCCTACTTCCTCTAGTTACCGAAAGGCTTAGAGCAATCTCAGAGAGAGCCTGAGATGATATCTTCCAGCCCTGTCAGAATGCTGCACAGTCCAGCTTTTTCATTCTGAACAGTTACAGGCATGAATTCATCATTTCCTTCATCAAACACTCCAAAGAAAAAAAAAGATAAAATACAGTGTCAGAAAAAAAAATCTGCTGCATGGATCCAGGTTTTGTTCTTTAAAGTACAAATAATGTACAAGTAATGTAATAAAAAGTCAATCTGCAAAAATATAATGCTAGTTTCTTTAATTCTTAAATTACATTTGCTATCACAAGGGAAAGATGTGTTTGTCACCCTTGTATCATGGTGTATAATGGGTACCACAGAATTGCCATTTGAGACCATGTAGGATGTTTAGACTGAAGAGGAGTGGTATATATTTAGTTTTTTATAAATTATTAATTATTAGTGTATGGACCATACAGTTATTTTTTATAAACGTGTATACCATCACAAGTCTATGTTTTTCTTTAATGGAAGTACTATTACAGTCTTGTTTCCGATAAATAAGCAAGCGCAAAAAAATCCTCTTTTCTGAAGTACGTTATGAATAAATGTCACTTTACATGAAGTATTACCATATCTTAGATAATATATAAATATATATATAATATATATTATAATATATATAATATATAAGTGTGTTTAAAAACTTTTGATCATATGATTTGTCTAAAAATGGTCTCCATGAGTATTATGGCAAAAATGTGGAAATTATTTTTATTTACTATTGTTTTAGTAGATGTTGCTTCCAGGAATAAGAGATTAGAATATACTATGTGATAGAAATAGAAATAGAAATAAATGGATAATAAAATCAATGTACTAAGCTTAAATAACTGTATTTTTATCATAAGAAATGCTTATTTTTAATATATATTAGATATATTTTACTTGCCACATTTTACTTTTGGAAGGTACTAGAGCAAACCAGATTAATATACAGGTGCTAGTCATAAAAATTAGAATATCATGAAAACGTGTATTTATTTCCATAATTCCATTAAAAATGTGAAACTTGAATTTTATACACATTTGTTACACACAGACTGGTATATTTTATGTGTTTATTTCTTTTGATTTGATGATTCTAACTGACAACTAATAAAAAGCCCAAATTCAGTATCTCAGAAAATTATGATATTACTTTAGACCAATCCAAAAAAAGGATTTTTAGAAATGCTGCCATGATATACAGCACTCAATACTTAGTTTGGGCTCCAAATTGCGCCTAAATTACTGCAGCAATGCTGCGTGGCATGGAGTTGATCATTCTGTGGCACTGCTCAGGTGTTATGAGAGCCAAGGTTGCGCCGATAATGGTCTTCAGCTGTATTGCATTGTTGGGTCTAGCGTGCTGTATCTTCCTCTATACAGTACCCCATAGATTTTCTATAGTGTTACGGTCAGGTGAGTCTGCTGGCCAATTAAGAACAGGAATACCATGATCTTTAAACTAGGTACTTGTACTTTTGTGCAGGTACCAATTTCTGTTGAAAAATAAAATCAGCATATCCCAAAATTGGCCAGCAGCAGAAAGCATGAGGTGTGCTAAAACGTACTGGAAAACAGCTGCATTGACCTTGGACTTCAGAAAACACAGTGGACCAACACCAGCAGATGACGCGGCTACCCAAACCATCACTCTGCAGTGTGCTGTTATCCCTATTGCGTGTACACTTTATATTCTACTACACCTTATCTTCCCCTCTGTATTAATGTTCATGGACAAAGAGCTCTGTAAACAGCCAGCCTCTTTAGCAATGACATTTTGTGTATCTTGCCATTGTTGTGCGAGGTGTCAGTGGTTGTCTTTTGGACAACTGTCAAGTCAGCCGTCTTTCCTATGATTGTGAAGCCTACAGAACTAGATTGCGGGATCATTTAATGGCAGTTGCAGGTGTTTTGAGTTAATTAGCTGATTTGAGTGTGGCACCAGGTGTCTTCAATATTGAACCTTTTCACAATATTCTAATTTTCTGAAATACTGAATTTGGGTTTTTTAAAAGTTGTCAGTTATAAATCATCAAATAAAAAAAAATAAATACTTGAAATATATCAGTCTGTGTGTAACGAATGCGTATAATATACAAATTTCACTTTTTGAATGGAATTATGAAAATAAATCAACTTTATTTGACCGAATAGCAGTAATAAACAATACATCCATACCTACTGCCCAGTAGATTTTCAGCTGCGCTTCAATATTATAATATAAATATAGCCCACAACCCGAATATGATACTTTTTATTCTATATTTACAATTATTCACTTGGCATAACTGATTTTTTATCTTAATACAAATCAATGTTTAAAAAATTGCTCACATCTACCTTGTTACTGAATTTGAACTCGAAGTTAATTTATTATTTTTATATATATGCCCAAAAATCTTGTCCACCTATGGGTATGGATGCATTTTTCAAGTTGACCAAATGAAGATCCAGCTCAGGGGTTCAAGGTTCGAATAGTATCATGCTCATAAGTTCTCACGTCAGGTTTTTAAGCCATTTCATAACCTGGCGGTACCTGGTGGTAAAGAAGTGTTAATCTGTATTTATCGGGGCATTATATTTTGTGTATTAGTCAGAAGGTCTATTGACTCCAAGGTCAATCTGTCTGATTCAGAGAGGTTGTTAAATCTGTATGAATGTGGGATTTTCTCTTGTTATATACTAAACTACGTATAGCTAATAAAAATTATGTAACCATTTTCGTTTTTATATTTTCACTTAGATGTAATAATTTATCTTCAGTTTTCTACATGTATACTATACATACATATAGTATACACACACTATATATAGTAATTTTGTTCTATTTGTGTCCCCTGACAGGGTGCCTCATCCAGTCTGGTGGTCAAGTTTGCAGACACAGACAAGGAGCGCACCATACGACGCATGCAGCAAATGGTTGGCCAGTTCGGCATCTTTAACCCAGCCATTGCGCTGCCCTTCAGCACCTACAGCAGCTATGCTCATGTGGTGAGTTCCTGTATCCCTACTGAGCCAATCCAGTGCTCAATCCATGCTCCACTTGATTGCCCTTCTCATAAACTTTCTGTTTCTCCAGTGTCTCTTGTGCCTGTTGTGTCTCATCAATCACCCACTACTTAACCCTCTACTAACCCACCTGCTCCCTAATTACATTCTGCTTTTACATCACCTTATATTTCCTGCACCCCAGTCTCTTCCAGATCCTTCTGTTCCCCCATCTACAATAGTTCACTCCCTGTTCTAAATCTTCACAACCTCATATTTCACTTGCTTTCTGCTGTCCTCTTCCTGTATCTTTTTTCTGCTCATTAATGTTCTCCTGTTTCTTCTTTTTCTGCTCCTGTCCAAAATTTCAGATTTGTTTATATGTATCTCATCCTTTGTTATCCTGACTATATATTTTGTTTCACAATCTACTCCTGGTAATTCTAACTTAATCTTCTTTTAAATCTCCCTATGCTTATTAATAAGATCTTTTCTTTTCACTTAATACTTAACCTTCTCTATTTTTAGGTTCTTTGATCTTCTCTTGACCCTCTACCTTTAGTTCTCTTCATGATTGTTGTCGCTTCACCTTCATATCGCATATATTCTTTCTCTGTCTTCAATAATGGTACCCACTTATTTTTCCTGCTCCCCATTGTCCTCTTGCAGCTTCTTATTCTCTCATTGCTCCTATATTACAGTACATCTCATCTGCACCTCCATTTCCTTCGCCACATCTTCCAGTTCCACTATTATTTCCTCCTGTTCTTCATTCTACAGCCAATGCGTTCCTACACATCCTTTGGGCAGTCGTAGGCTTGTGGTTAAGGAACCAGTGTTGTGAACGGAAGGTCCCTGGTTTGATTCTAAGTACCAACAAGTCATGGCTGAAGTGCCCTTGGGCAAGGCACCTAACTCCCAGTTGCTCCCCGGGCGCTGTGCTGGCTGCTCACTGCTCCGGGCACGTGTGCTTACTTCACTAGTGTGTGTTTATGTGTGTGTTTTACTGAACGGATGGGTTAAATGCAGAGGACCAATTCCACTGTGTGCAAACATAGTGGCAAAATGCATCACTTTCACTTTCAGCATCTTTTTCTACAGATGACAGAAAAAAATGCACATACATTTTTAACTTGCATGCTAAGAGTCTTCTGATGTAAGAAGGAAGGAAGGATGCTGAGGCTCAGTTTCATGCCTGTCAGAACTTCACTCTAGTTTTATATGAATTTGATACTTCAAGTATGTGTGTAGACATTAATTTGCATTTTTATTAGCACATGAAGTGAATTAACTGGAAAATTTGACATAGTCTCTGCGGATGTATCCATCACGCTCATTTTATATCACACATTTGTAGGAAGTCATGTAAGAGGTACACTAGCAGAGTCATACAGTAATTATTCAGTGCTCTGGTACAAAAATAGAATAAAAATCATATAAAACCCTACTCATTACAATTCATGAAATGCAGGGTGTCCATGGAAAGTTTGTGGAAATATAAATGTACAAGAGGGCAGGCAGACAGGCCAGTGTGGCTTCAGCAGATAGGCTGTGAGTTTTATCTTGTGTGTCAGATATGCGTGCAGTAGTGTGCAAATTTCTAGTGCTGACACTGTCTCCATGCTTCAGCATTCTAGACAGAACTGCTGCCCACACAGTGGGCACACCATGCTACATGGCATCACACACGTTTCATGCTAGATGGGCAGAGAATTATAAAACATTCTCACTATATTGAAAGTAACCATATAAAAATATATAGTATTACCCTAATTAATACTCGTAACAATAAGTATTTTTTATTGCATAGGGGTTTCATAAAGGGCACAACGCTTTGCCCAAAAACAAGCTGTATTATGGATTGTCTATAAACGAAACACAATTACGCTATCTAGCAGCAGATCAGGTGCAGCCAATGGGATTTTATATATGGCTTCTTCTTTGTATATCACTCTTTCTGGTGCCATTTCTTGATGCAATGGCAGAATTTCTTTGGAAACAGTGATGCGTAGATTATATAAAGAGTTTTACAATTTATACTAAGTTTATAAAATAGTTTGTCCTTCTAATGTATAGCTTTAACATGCATTGAGCAGCTTGTTTATTACAGTATATACAGCTATGATATATTTAAAGATGTACATGGAGAACACACAAATTAGGAAGCTTCTTCACAAACACAGCTGTGCAGGGGATTAGTTGACAGCCAGCAAATTGAAATTTATTCCAAGCTGTAAAGGGAGGGCTGCAAAAACAAATTTGGGGTAATGGGCAACAGCCCCGACAATGAATTGCCAAAAAACAGGACTTTTTCCCCCATCAAAGATGCAGTTTAATTTTTTACCCAGTAATCAGTGTTTCTCTTACCAAATTGAGCCTCCTATTTTTTTTTATTCTTCAACATCCACAAATATATACCAGAAGAGAAAAACATTCAATTTCCTTTAGGGACCCTGCTGGATATCTTTTGAAAGCTTTTCTTTTCATGTTTGAGCTTGTGTGTTTCCATGAGCAGCTGCTACTTTTTTGGTTGCAAGATGAGGCAGAGGGTATGAAATATTTTTTGACTGCATTTTTAAGAGATGATGCACTAGATTCATATGATGCACAAATTGATTAAAAGCATTCAAGCCAGGAATTAATAGCTTTGGCATTCCGGGTGTAGGGGGCAATATTTATGGGTAGGGCAGACTCAAAAATTGTTGATTAACATCGACCCGTTTTGGTCACTCGAAGTGACCCACAGGAGTGTTTTTTTCAGGTAAGAGAAGTTTAAAAGACGTTTTGTTCAAATTCTCATCATTTAAATGTTCCCTTAGTAGCTGGAATGGATTGCTGTTTAAATCAGGTAGACGTAAAAAGCACGGCTTCCTAGATAATTGGTGTGCGATAAAGATGTGATCACTAAATGTCATCCAGTGTTAGCAGCCAGCAATAAACAAAAACTGATTTTAAGATGATAAAAGTGTGCTGTAACTTCTGGCGTCGTCTTTTGGCATCATCACCATCCTGCACTATTCTGGGAAGGGATATAACCCAAATGATTATGACTTGGTTGAAGCCACAAATTCCTGGAAGACAGCATTTGCTATCTCGGCTAAAACCCCAGTAAAGCAGATGAATATAGGACTAAAACCAAAGTAATTGCTTGGGAGATTTTAAATACTGTCAGTGCAGTCAGTCGAAAGACTATTGTCCCTCACCCCCATCCTTTCCTCACCCAAGAACGAATCAATGTTACTCACTCCCCCGATGTAATTACATGCTCAAGCCTTCAATTTGCTGTTATAATTCCTGAAGAGCAGAACAGAATGCCACATTGCTATATCAAGCAATCTGTATGATGTCATTAAAAGGGATATTAGCCAAGCTGTGCATGCTGAGACAATTTTAATATGCTTCATCGTTGTGCTGTCCACAATCTGAGTTGTGTGTGCAGTAGATCAGCACCATGGCAGCTACGTAGTTCAGACATCTAATTTCTGCAAGTCGCATGTTGATCTGAGGCAATGAGTTGCTTGCAATAGGTCCAGAATATTATCACATTGCTATATTTACAGAACTGATAGAGCGAGAGGAAATAGCTAACTTCCTTGTCCTTGCCTTACTTTAAACATATTAATTACATCAGTGTGTTAATGTACAATTCATCTTTTTTATCCTGGATAGCTCAGTTGGTAGAGTGCACACTGCTGGAAAAGCCAGAGATGTTAGTAACAAGGGTTTGACTCCCTGGGGCTGCAACATCTAACAAGAGATTGGTATTCGTATTCGGATTCGGCATAATATGGATAAAAATGTTTTTTTCTGCTTTTATCTCTCTCTTTCAGACGCTTCTACTTTTTGCTTTACTCTTAACTACCTCATCAAGTTTCCTCCTTTCATTGCTATTTTCATTCTTATTCATACTGTTTTCCCTTTCTCTGCTTACTTTGGTCTTTCCATTTCGCTTTCCTCACTTCCTCACATCTTATTTCTCTTTCACTTTTTCTCTTTTTCCAGTCTGTCCCTCTCTTGCACTTTATTTCTTTCTTTCGTTCTGAGCTATGTTAAAGCTTAATCCATCTTGCTCTTTCAGAAATTGATGATGCTCGCTGGTCACACTGATGGAATTAAGGAATTGACAAGCAGAGTTAATAGATAATGTGTGGATGAAGCATGAGGTGCCAGTGCCTGGCAGGATGGTCAGTATACATCTGACAGCAGCACTGTGGGAAAATAATTGGCTTTTTGCTCATCAAGTACTCGATTCAGACTGAACATTTAGAGCATGGAGTAACATTTACCTTGACTACACTGTACGTCCACTAGCTCTAAGATGAAACAAATACACTAAACTAATATTACTACATAAAAGAAGTTGTTCATTTGGTCACACACACTGTTATGTGTTTTCCAGACTAAAATCATTATGGAAGCATTTTCTTAATAGATGCCGTAATAGTAGTAATGGCAATGCTACACATTCTTAATGAAACTGCAGCACTGACGAAGAGGAAATTTTCTTTCTTTAAGATTCTTTACTTGCTGTTCTTCTCGGCAAATGACAAAAGAGAGCTTCATACACCAGCATGAAGAAACTAAATCAAATGCAGTATGTATGTCAGGCCCTTCATTAGAAAATAGTAAGAAATATGGCTACTGAAATGTTTCTCGACGTTTGTGACAGCTGCTTCTCTGGGAAGAGACACTTCTCTTTCCCTAAGTACAGGTTGACACACTTTTCACTCTTTTTCTGCTCTACTTTCATCGCCACTCTAGCGAACATTAGTCATCCATCACTCTTTGGTATAGAACACTTCCTTCTCCTAACCTCTCTTTTTTTCCCCTTTTTGGACAGCTGATGCAGCAGCAAGCGGCCCTCATGGCCGCGAGTCATGGTGGCTACCTAACGCCCAGTGTGGCATTTCCGGCCACCCAGATCCACCAGATGGGGGCACTGAACATCAATAGCCTACCACCCACCCCCATTACCCCGGTGTCGGGTGAGTTTCATCAGCCTCTAGGTGAGCATACTGTGCTTCATTTCCTCTCTTATGGGGACAGGGTGTAGGTGGGGACTTGCAATGTGCAGGGCTGCATGTCACCAGTGTGCTGGGAGACAGAGAGATTCACATTTAATTTTCCCTGCTGTGAACACATGCATGAGCCAACTCATTCAGCTCATCAGCTCCTGTAATTATCCATGCTTTAATGAGCTGAGTGTTTTGTGTGTGTGTGTGTAAGAGAGAGCGAGAGAGAAAGAATCTGTGTGTGTGAGGAAGCAGGAAAAACACACAGCCATGTAGAGTTCTGTGGTTTTCTTTCCCCAGAGCCCCAGAGGCAGAGCATGTAGGGGTTAATGGTATTTATGGTACTAATTCCACTGTAGTAAAGCCTGTATCATTATCCCCGATTCTTTTCCTCCTTGTTTTTCTTTTTTTTCTTCCACTTCTTCTTCTACTATTAATATAGTACTGACAAAAAAATATATATTTTTTAGTTAAATATGGTTGCTTTTATTAAAAATGTCTTTTACCCATTATTCTCTTCCCTCACCCATATATATATATATTGGCTATATTGGACAAGCCTGGTGGCCAATATTTATTAATTGCACATTGCACTAGTAAGAGCAGAGTGTGAAGGTTCAATTAGCAGGGTAGGAGCACAGTTTTGGTCAAAATATTGCAATGCACACAACATTATGGGTGACATACTAGAGTTCAAAAGAGGACAAATTGTTGGTGCACGTCT
>JAOUQV010000004.1:9317475-9328555 GCA_028565295.1 Aspidoras spilotus | reverse complement strand
GGCCCTACACCATACTAATAAATTATTGTGGTCTAAAAGCAGGTGTTTCAGTTTCATTGTCTAACCCCTGTATATTTATTTCAGTATATATATTATTTCAGTAATTCAGTACAAACAGTGAATTGCAGAGATCGAATTCTAGTGTTTATTTCTGTTAAGGGTGTATGATAAACAATTAAAATCTGAAATCTCAGAAAATTGGAATATAATAATAAATATATTATAATAAAAGGTGTGAACATTCAGCTTCTCTGCATTGATGGGTCTGGTGCTGCTCATCTTCCTCTTGACAATACCCCATAGATTCTCTATGAGGTTTAGATCTGGCGAGTTTGCTAATCAAGCACAGTGATACTGTAGGTATTAACCCAGATATTGGTACTGGGTTACTGGGTTGCTGGACAATGAAACGTCCGTCTCCAAAAAAGCTTGTCGGTGGAGGAAAGCATGAAGTGTTCTAAATTTTTCTGGTAGACGGCTGCACTGGCTTTGATCTTGATAAAACACAGTGGACTAACACCAGTAGATGACATGACTCCCCAAACCATCACTGAAACTGAAATATGCTTGCATAAGGCACTCTTGTGAACAGCCAGCTTCTTTAGCAATGAACATTTGAGACCTACCCTCTATGTGGAGTGTGTCAATGACTGCCAGTGTCTTCCCCATAATTGTGTATCCTACTGAATCAGACTAAGGGACCATTTTAAACACTTAGGAATCCTTTGCAGGTGTTTTGTGTTAAATATTCAAATTTTCTGAGATTTTTCTGAGGTTTTTATTGTCTGTAAGACATAATCATGTATTCGTTTTATTATTTTCATTATTTTTTCATCCCTTTATTTTGCATTAGCTTATTCTGCAGTTTGTTTCTTTTTAATTAATAATTTCTTTTCTATTTTTCTCTCTCTTACTATTTTTTTACATTTTATTCCAAAATTATTTCTATGTATTCTCTCAAACCAACCTTCCTTCCTTCCTTCCAACCTACGTTCCTTCCCTCCAACCTACGTTCCTTCCTTCCAACCTACGTTCCTTCCTTTCAACCTACGTTCCTTCCTTCCAACCTACGTTCCTTCCCTCCTTCCTTTCTTCCTTTCAGTACATTATCCTCATCACACAGTGTAAAGCAGATGATGTTTATTAGACATTTGCTGATGCTGCATAATTTACTTTCTGTTCTCTCCACACACAAACAGTCACAAATATGATCAGATAGTAAGCCGTTAATGCAGAACACATCTGCACTATGTATTCAATTACGCTGTAAAAGCATTTCATATCAACAGCTTTAATGTTAAATATTTCAGCAATATACTGAATGGATTTGAGAGTCCTAAAATCGAAGAACATTTCAAGTGTTTAAAGGAGCATTGTCTTCTAAGATTTTGACTCTGCTATGACAGGCTGCTGCTCAGAAAAAGGCCAAGCAACCCAATTATATGTAACATTAGATTGTTAGGCAAGGCTTCTCTTGTACGCTGAGTGCATCCGTGTGTGACGATACATACAGATCCTCTCATTGTGGTCTTAAAATTACACACTAGACTGACACTGCAATTTGTCAGACATCTTGTCAATGCATTGTCATAGAAACTGTGCAAATGGAGCAAACTCAGTCAAAAGCAGGGACTGATTTGGGAGTAACATGCTCTAAAACATGTTCGAGTCAGACGTCTTTAGCCTGAGCACTACGTATAGTTCTATAAAAGCCCCAGATCTAAACTGAGAATCTTGTCATAATGCTGTTTATCTGTGCAATAGCTAAATCATTTATTTGCATCATGTCACAGTGTTAGATAGCATTTGTTTGATCAAATCCCAAGATGAGCATAGTCATATGCTTGCTTCCGTATGCAATCTGTGTCATATTAATATTCTACATCTTTGCAAGGACAAATTGGCATTTCTTGCAGTGACTTTATTGAATGAGACCAGCGGTGCTGTGCCATCCTGGTGTGGTCTAAAGAAGCACTGAAATATGTACACTATTCAACATGCTCTGCTCTGTCCTCCACTCCACTGATTGCTTTCTATTATGGAAGCCATTGGAGTCTGTTGCATTATTAATCCTGCAACGAGATAGCACTGAGAATATTTCAAGGACTACAATAAATAAGACTCTCTCGTTCATTCATTTGCATCTTTAAGACAGCAGGTTTTTTTAGCACATCTGACCCCACAATCTCAGACACACATGCACACACACACACACACACACACATATACTGTATATATTATTGATGCAACAGTTCGCTATGCCCACGGTTCAGTTCATACCTCGGTTTTTGGGTAATGGTTGAATATTGTAAATTATTCAAACAAATAATTCAAACTTATTCAAGTAAGCCAAGTATCCTTTTGTAATGTAAAAATAAAATATACTTAGCTGTAAGTATAAACATTACTTTCAAAGTGCTTGATATTTATCTAGTGCAAAAATTGTGCCTCTAAGTCTTCAATACTGAACCAGTCCAGTAAAAAAAGACATTAACCTAAAGACATTGTTTTTTAGATATAATAACAGAAACTCAGTGCACTATCAGAGAACTCTATTTATCCCTCTATTATGATATTTTGGGGTTATGGCATCTGAGGTGACTAGCCATGTTAGATATGTTTCCCGTGGAGTATGGAGTATGGCCAAACAATGCCGTCTTACTTCTATTTACACTTTTCACCCCTACACATTTTAGTCAGCTGCAAATTCCACACCGAAGATTTGTGTGAGGCGCGAGCATCTTCATAACTCTTCCTCTCGTCAGCCGTAGCCATGACTGAGTTTTTCGCCTTAGCAAAATTTTATCTTAGCTGCTCCAGTATCACAGTGATAGGGGCATGACAAACCTATGATTGGCTATTACTTTTGGCCAAGGGGAGTTCTCTGCCTTGAGTAGCTTGTTATTAGTGATGTTCGATACAATTGATTTCCTTTCTGAGCTGATACCAAGTAAAATTCAAGCAGGTATCGGCGATACCGATCCGATACTGATACTTTGTGTAAATACAACTACAATGTTCTTTAATTTTTTAAGAACTACTATAAAAATGAACATTTTATTTTAATTCGTGTTACGTGTTAAAATACTGAACATGTAAATGAACACTTGAACAAAAGCATCCAGCATTGACACTTTGATTCATTCACAAGTTTTTGTTACGGAACATTAGCATATTTACTGTCTTCGCCTTTATCTTGTTCTGTTTTTTGTTCAGCACCTGCCTTCATATTCATTCATGAAATCATTTTCATTACCTGCTTAATCCTATTCAGGGTAAAGGGCCAAGCTTGCAACACAGGCAAGGTACAACCCTAGACAGGGTAGTAGGGCACACACAAAGTCCACTTAGTCTATTACATGTCTTTGTATGCCATCCATCCATTTTCCACCACTTATCCAGGACCATATTGCGGAGAGTAGCGGTCTAAGCAGGGACACCTAGACTTCCCTCTTCCCGGACACTTCCTTCAGCTCTTCTAGGAGCATTGTAAGGCATGTTCCTCTGAACCTATTCCCAGTGGCGCATGCCTGAAACACCTCCAGGAGGGATCCTATACAGATACCCAAGCCACCTTAGTTGTTTCCTCTAGATATGGAGGAGCTTTACTCCGAGCTCCTCCCAGGTGACTAAGTTCCTTACCCCATCTAAGGGAGTACCCTAGAAAAGAAACCCATTTTAGCCACTTGTATCTGGGATGTTGTTCTTTTGGTCATGACCCAAATTTCATGTCTTTGTGCCATGTGAGAAAACTGGAATACTCAGAGGAAATTCAGATATACACTGGGAGAATATGCAAACTCCACACAGAATGGGCACAGGATACCACATTTTCCGGGGAACAAACTCAGGACTTCTTGCTGTGTGATGGCAGCACTACCCACTGTGCCAGCATGCAACCCATGCTTTCATATCACTCTAGTATTCTGAAACAAATAAATATTTACGCTAGCATAAATGCGTACAGGAAATTGTATCTAATGAAAGATGAATACAAAAGCATGGCTTCTTCATCCATAGATGTAAAGCACTTAAGCTTGCTAGTGCGTACACTCTCGGCCAGATGGTACCCAATATTAGAGCATGTACCTTTACCATGATTTATGGTAATGAGCATTATACATTAAAGGTAAAAATCATACTAGTATGTTTTTGGCCATTGTAAAGAGCCAGCAGCTTTGTTGTACATTATACACATCTGAAGGTCTGGTGAGAACAAACTGGTTCTGTTATTCATCAATTTCTAAACCTCAGAGGGTGTGTGGTATAATATAACATCTATATTGTTATAGATGATTGTATTCACTGCATTTAAAGCAACAATTGGAGTAAATGAGGTGTCTAATAGAAGATTTGTGAGCCGGAGCATTTCTGTTTATCACCTGCTTTGTGAAATTCGCCTTGAGATTATTTTCTTTTCTAAAACTGACAAAGTTCCCTGATGAAAATGTCTATAGGATGCTGGAGACATGGTATTATCACTGCAACCTGGGTCACAAGCAAGACCATTAGAGAGGACTAATCGTAAATATGTAAAAACTTAACAAAATATGATTTTTTACACTTTGGCCCATATGCAGATTCATTCCTCAAATACAATTATTTCACTGACTTCCTTAATGCAAACACACACACTTAACTAAAAGGTTAAAGAGTATTTGTGCAATAATTATACGCTACATTACAAGTCTGACAGTGACAGATTAGTTAACACAAAATATACATTTACTGAATGATTTTCTTTACCCATATTCATATTCAAGGCTCACTCCTACTGGATAAATATCTGTATGACGGTGAGGTAAACACTTTGAAAAGAAGTAATCAATTTAATATGTTGTAGTTGATTCACTGAACGCGCAAAAGAGCAGCACTTTACAGCAGCACTATATCCCATGTGCAGCTACATACAGTATGTGTCAAAGTGAAGGATGCTCCGTGATAAATTCACTGTGTTTCAGTGATAAATGACACAGCAGCTCTGATCTGTTTCACTTACTTTTGCGATTGCTCATGTACTAGATGAGGAATGTTTGATTTAGTACATGCAGTGTGTCTGCTTCTTAGATGAATAGACGTGTTGTTTTAGAAAGCACTGAAGCTTTGTTTGCTCACACAAGCAGACTAAATATGCCTCTTATAGACACTTCTACTCTTGGCTCTTGTCACACTGTCTATACTCTCACACACCAAAAATGTCTCCACGTCCTTGCAAGAGAGCAGTGCTTCTATAAGCTTACAGTGTGTTGAGTGAGGCATCTCGAAACCTCTAGGGCACTTTTATAAAAATCAGACAAGCCGCAGTACAGTGATGAAGAGGCTGTATTAGTGCCTGTTACATTAGTGCACATGTGGTCATGTTTATCTCGGCTGTCAGATCTACGCAGACACAAGCAGTCTCTCAGGGTTTGGAAACAAAAGCCAGACTAAACAGCTAATTTATCAGCATGGTGTGCAGTAGGCAGAGCTGGAAATCTTGAGTTTAAATGTGGACTCTACAAAGATTTTACAAAATCTGTCATAGTTTGCTTTTATCAATGTACAGAACTATTGAACTATTGAACAATGGGTCCAAATGTATCATAATGGATCATAACTCCAATACATAATGCCTAAATATTTTTGTTTTATCAATGTTAACATTTTAGCTAATAGTGTGAACCATTGTAGTACTTAATTCATAGCACACGAGGCCAACTTGCAGAAACAGAGCTCACAGAAGCTGAAGTATAATTCGTTCAAAATACATACTATTAAAGAAATAGTCTAGTATAGTGATTCTGAAGATGTAAATACTTTTCACTATGTCCCAGAGATATTAAATAATGCAAGATGACAATAGAAACAGGATATGTCGTGATGTAGAGGTATGATGGTTGTAGAAATCTCTGAACAATACAACAAGGTCATTGTTTATAGAAAAAAAGTGCACAACATTCATTGCAGTCTTCAAATTATGACTTATATAACTGTCTCTTAAACATATATTCTGGACTTTATTGGCAAGACAAAAGGGACATGAAAGTAGTTGACAAATTATATGTACAGTATATGCAAGATGACATTTTTTCATACTAGTCAGAATGCAAATCTAGTATGTGGCACGATGTAGTTGGTATGCGAAAATTTCCAGAAGTCATACAAGGTTGGGAGAGATTTGCTTGTATGAATCTCCTGCTCACACTCAAGCACGACTTACCCCATAGTTCACCTGGGGTGACGATTTGATAAAAAGGTTGGTACGATGTCGGATTATGATTGAGCAGTACATACTAATGCTATGCTAGTAGGTAGTATTCATTTAATATTTCCAAACATTAGTGCTCCAGCACAAAGTTAAATGTTATAGAAAAAGCTTGTACCTGTTTGTAACACATTAAAGAGATGCCAAGTTTCAAACAAACAAAAAAAACTAGTAAAGGCTACTTCTTTTGTTTCTACAGGCCTTAGCTCACCACCTGCAAACCTCGCATCTTCAGCCGTACCCAGCATTGTCACTCCAATTGTCAACGGTTTCACAGGCATCCCTCACCAGCCCAATGGTCACCCAGCAGTGGAAGCTGTCTATGCCAATGGCCTGCCCCCTTACTCTACCCAAAGCCCTACTGCTGCAGATACATTGCAGCAGGCTTTCACCGGGGTGCAACAGTACACAGGTAACTTAAAGCTCACGTTAATGCTTAAAATGTGTGCCCAAATAAAAACAACTCTAACAAGAATGTTAAATGTAAAAATAAGTGGCAAATTATACCAGCCAGTCTGGTATCAACAACCATGCCAGGGTCAGAGTCACTTATATCACATTTCTTAAACATTCTGCTGCTTAGTTTGCAGTTCAGTTCTACATGCCTTAGTGCATTGAGTTGCGGCCATGTGATTGGCTTTTTGTATAAGCAATTGAACCGGTGTACCAAATAAAGAGGCCAGTGAGTGTATATAATTATTTTAAAAATTGAGTGAAAAGGCATTTGCCCCATCCTAGTTTCCTTTATATATATTTTTTAATTATTATCTTCTGATTAATCAATGATATTAATAAATCTGTTTATTTATTTATTCAGAATATATATTTTACTTCATTATGACAGAGTATTTTTAGTTTTACACTCTGCATGAACTGATTGCACTCTTATTTTATTCCATAGCCATCTATCCGGCGACCACACTGACCCCTCTTGGCCAAAGCCTGCCACCACCACCACCACCACAAGTCATTCAGCAGCAACAACAGAGGGAAGGTGAGGGTGAGATGCTATTCATTCTGTAAACAACTAACAAACACACACACACACACACACACACATTACAAGCATTACATGGAGGAGGAACACTATAATAAATGTAACCTCCTAAACCACAAGAAGCTGTAAATACTACTTAATTCCCATTCTTCATTTTAATACTACAATATTAGTTTACCTGCTTTGCTTTTTTTATTTTCATGGAGAGTATGCACGAAAAAATTAAGGCTTTGGAACTGTAAGGATTATAGAGTGTTAATGTGCATAAGTCTGATACATTGTTAATCAAATTAATGAATTATTATATTAAGCAAGGTCTTCCTCTGTTCAATTGTTCACCCAGAACAATATAGGGAGTTGGCATTTTCACTCGTGTACTGTAGTGTTTCGTTGCTGTATGCTGTTAGCAATAAACTAATTGTGCTGACTTTTATGTTTACATTTTTAGAATATTTATTGGTTTCCAATCTAATGCTAAAGTCTTCTCTTAGGTCCAGAAGGCTGCAACCTCTTCATCTACCACCTACCACAAGAATTTGGTGATAATGAACTCATGCAGATGTTCCTGCCCTTTGGGGCAGTCATCTCCTCTAAGGTATTCATGGACAGAGCCACCAACCAGAGCAAGTGCTTCGGTAAGACATCTCATATACTTTAGATGTGAGCAGGTTAGCAACTGTGACAAGCAAAGTATTTTTAACGTATGTTTAAATAAATGAATGATTAATTTAAGGTATCATTTTAACAGATTAGTATGCATTAAAAATATTAGCACTCTGAACAAAAAGGTTTCTGATCTACGTGTTTGCCTTTTTATAAGGTTTTGAGGTTTTGAGAGAGGTTTTGACCTAGGATGATTTCTGTGGAAATCCACTGATATTACAAAGGAAAAGAAAAAAGTCTTTAGCTTGATATGAATATGCGTTTAACTAATTGAGTGTAATATTTAGAAAGAAAAGTATATACATTATTAGAAAGCAGATGTGCTGAGGTTTTAAAAAGCCTAAGGTTTGACGAAAAGAATGTATTTGACAGGACAGCCCCATCCCGTTCCTGCAGATAGTATCGAGTATACTGTATATACAGAATATTTTATTGTCCACTTTAGTCTATAATATACTTTATATTGATCCTTGTTCCGCTGTAATACGGATAGTTTAATACAGAACTATTTCTTCTTCTGACCCAAAAGAACCCAAGGAAATCAAATTACTGAACGTATATTATAGGAGAACTTTTAACTGAGAGAATTGATGTAAGCTGCATACTAACACAAGACCTGAGATAATTGTGTGTGAATCTTTCTTATTATTAATGAAAATGAAAAGTGAATATTTAATGCTGGAAAGGAGAAGGTTATTTGAGGTTTCAAATTAACATCGAAGAGGGAAATTTCCAGAAATGAGGCACACTCATTTTATCAGCATTTGAATTTAAATTGATATCAATAGGGGTCCTTAATCTGCATAAAAAATGTTTGTAATGGCTCTATTGTCAGAATATTTTATTAATGTTCATGCAGTGTAACTTTCATTCAACCCTTGAACTAAGACATGGTTATTCTGGGCCTGGAAAATATCACCCCAGGACATGTCTTGAAGCCCATCCTACTATTCTTTTATTTAAATAAAGTGGACAGCTGGAATAAAAAATGAAGATGTGACTTATACAGAGTGATTTGGCTTTTTCTCCCTCTCATTCACCTTGCTAAGGCTCATTTCATATCATCTGGAAAAGATCATGAAAAAGGACAATATTTTGCCCCCTTGGATGAGAATGTGGCCACCAGAAGAGCTGTCTGTTTTTCACGGTTCAGCACCAGATCCTCAGCAAGAGGGCATGCAGCAGCTGGATCCACAAAAAGCTACACTTTCTGCCTGCCTTTGGAGGTTCAATTTTTAGAGCATGACAGAGACAAGCTGGCATCTGCTGTGACGAGTGTGTGTGATCCACTTGGAGATGATCACTGCTTTTCCATGCATATGCATAAAATCTCTCATACAGTTCTTTCAGATGCCTGCAGGTGACTGGTTCATGTAGTCTTCTGTAGTCAACTTCTGGTTGTATTTTTGCATCATGCAATGACTCCATTCTTTTGCTTTTAACAATTTAATGATGCTTCTGCTCCGTTATTAATATAAATTTTATTCAGTTTTAGGGCGGCATGACGGCACATTGGATAGTGTTGTGGCCTCACAGCAATAAGATCCTGGGTTCGAGCCCCGGGTGGGGCGACTCTGGATATTTTTGTGTAGATTTTGCATCTTCTCCCTGTGTTCGCGTGCATTTTCTCCGGGTAGTTTCCTTCCACATTACAAAGACATGCATGAGGTTAATTGGTGTCCCTAAATTGCCTGTTAGTGTGTGAATGTGTATGTTATTGTGTGTGTATGTGTGCCCTATGATGGATTGGTGCCCTGTCTAGGATTGTTCCTACCCTTATGCCCAGAGTTGCCGGGTGGGCACCGGCTTCCCTGTGACCCTAAAGTAGGATTAAGCTGGTATAGAAAATGAATGAATCATTATGGTAATCTTTAAGCTTGGATTATATTTGCTTTTATTTACAAACATGTGTATTTTATAAATGGCTGAAATACAGCCATCTCTCCCGGAATAATTTCTACATATATACATGGTGGGTTTCTATTAATGAATCCGGGTTTCCAAAGACATTTAATCCATGTCGCATGTTGGATAAATTGGAGACTCTAAATTGTCTGGTCCTAAGCACAAAAGGCTGAAGGTTGCATCAGGAAGGGCAACCGGCATAAAATATTTGCCACATCGCCAATGTGAGTAACTCACTGTGGTGGCTATTGGTGGTAGGGAAAAAAATATACATGGTGCAACATAAATAGTTTGGAAGTATAATGCCATATGGCCTTTTTTCCCTAATCGATACACATTAACATTACTTATTTAGGCTGGTGTCAAAAGTCTCGAGAGTACAATTACACTTTATTGTGCACAGATGAGAACTTACACTTTATTTACTTAACATATTATATAGTCAATTTTTAAAATCCTCTCACTTAGCCTGTACTGTGGAACTGGACGTTTTAACTGTTTATCATATATTGCTTAAATCCCTTAGATGTATGTGAAGTGTGAAGAATACATCTAATTTATAAGAACAATGCACACACACAGTCAGACCTCGTGCATCAACCAAGACTAAAGGTTTATCATTTATTTAGTCCTTAATTATTTTAGTCCATCAACATAAGAGAAAGAGAAAAATATCATGACGATCACACAGCCAGAATGCTCGTAGTTCAAACCCAAAATGTTTATATATTGTTTCTAATGCCAGGAATGAGTAAGCCTGTCCTCATGTCTCCATTTTCTTTGTGCTGATTTTCAGGCTTTGTTAGCTTCGACAATCCAGCAAGCGCTCAAGCCGCCATCCAGGCCATGAATGGCTTTCAAATTGGCATGAAGAGACTAAAAGTACAGTTAAAACGACCAAAAGATGCCAGCCGACCCTACTGACACAGCCCCAAAACACAAGGAGCTCTCTGATACAGCACAGGTAAAAAACACATACACACAAATCAAACCACAATGTTTCATTGTGCATAGGTCATTATCAAAATCATTATTAGGATAGGTCCCTGCTGATTTTTAGAGTCTCATTTTATATAAAGGATTAGTATCTTCCTCCTGCTATGTTATATACAGTGAACAATATTAGCATACAGGGGTTAGACAATGAAACTGAAACACCTGGTTTTAGACCACAATAATGTATTAGTATGGTATTAGGGCCTCCTTTTGCGGCCAATACAGCGTCAATTCGTCTTGGGAATGACACATACAAGTCTTGCACAGTGGTCAAA
>JAOUQV010000004.1:9207667-9218897 GCA_028565295.1 Aspidoras spilotus | reverse complement strand
GTCTAAAACCAGGTGTTTCAGTTTCATTGTCTAACCCCTGTAATTCATTGCATGTTTAAACATAATATTCTGTAAAATATTATCTGACATGGTTGAGACAAAATAATGAATATAACTTTTATATTCCATTTCACCCACTTGCACTGTTAAAGGCCCTAGCTAGCATTAGAAGTGTACAACTGTAGACCGACAATCCTGCTTCTTCAACTATGATTTAAATAATTACACAATATATGTTCAGAATGGGTTTCTGTTTGTTTTAAGCCAAACACAACACACCTATGAAATCACGGTGAAGGAAAAGAGCAGCACAAAAAGGGAGATGCAGTTTGATGGGGAAACTTGGTAAACATGACACACACCCCTGGAAATACAGCTGAGGCAGAGGAAAGGGAGGGGGTCTGGAACATAGCAACCTGAGCATATTTTAAGACGCGTTTTCTGATTATGCCTGTTACACGACTATTTCCATAGGTCTGAGCACAGTGTCACCACCTGGACATGAATCAAACATTTGATGTCTTTAGCAACACACACCCAAAACTTTAACAGTGTGTCCTTTTAAGCTCCCATTTAAGAGGAAAAAAATATTGTGCAAACTGGCACTACCTGCCACCGATATTTTTGAAGTATCTGTGGCATAAATAATGAAAAGGAAACCAACACTTGCTAAGCAAACTCTTCCAAACAGACTGCTGCTGAAGAAAATGTTGATAGGGAACATTTTCCCCTCTGCAGCACTTCACCATCTTTGAAACAACATTTAAGCAACAACTGGCAAGAGAACTGACAGATGTGCAGCCAGACATTGCAAAGAAAAATACAGTGTATGACATGATAATGTTTTTAACTCTTTCATCCCTTGATCTCTAAGAGGACAAAATATGTTATAGCTCATATTCCCTAAAACAAAAATTTACATCCTCAATTATCATGGCATTCCACCAATAAACTTACTTTATACTGTATGCTGCTCAAAGTCTTCTCAGTTTGTCCATCTACCTTGTAATTGCGTTATCTCAACCATTCATTGCCAAAGCAATTTGTACTACAAAAGCTCAACCTTAGCCACAGCCAAATTCTCTCGCTGTGGCCAACTAAAAGAGTTCAAAAGTGCAGAACTAAATTTCCTTGTGTAAATGAAATTATGTGTTTGCCAGAGTGCTAAATCCAGAACATTCAGTCAAAGGTGTGTACTTCAACTCATGGCCAGGGTATAATTCAGCTCAGATTTCTAGCTTTAGTTAAGATGTGGCATGGTTCATTTGCCAAATCAGAGCAAACACAAAACACTGTCTTGATTATTGTCATTCCCACACGTTCCATGCCAATGTTTCTATATCTTATACTTGTGCACAACCTTTCTGTTTATGCTCTTTGACTTTGTGGCTCTGCATCTCTCACTCTGCGGTTCCACTTCACTGGAATTGATACAATATTTTCCAACCTCAATTAGCCAAGGTCTAGTTGACTAATTCGAACTGTTTTTGCACCTGAGCGTTCCGGAGCAGGGGCAGGAAAAAGGGAAAAAGTGAATAGGGCCGGGTGAGCATGAAAGTCCTCTGTCTGGGCTACAGTAGTGTGCTGACAGATCACAGAGGCAATGCCGAAGTTGAGGGTGGATAGCACCATTACTTGCACTCTCCATCCATGAGTTCAGTATTGGTGTATATGTAGCAAAATAAGATCATATTAAACGTGGAATATTTGATTAATTCAAGAATTATTGCATATATGCCTAGTATTATGTTTAGGTGCATTATGTGCAGTAGATTTATTTAAATTGATTAAGGTTTAACATGCTTTGATTGTCCTTGACTCACATTCTAAGTGAAACTATTATTAAATCCAAGGCCTTTATGGCCATTATTCTAGGGTGTTTTTTCTAGCACCAATAATAACATTTCACAATTATTCCAGCTGTATTATTACATGGCACATGAGTTCCTTGCTACTCACAGTGTACACTGAAAGTTTAGGAGCAGGAAATGAGAGCATAGTTGGTTAATACATGTGGAAATTGCACTGGATGCCTACACTTCTCCGCAACAAACCCTTGCACAACAGCCCTGACAGGGCCCAGGAAGTTTAATATTAAGAAAATCCATAGTTATGGTAAGCAATTTTTGGTAACGGATACTGTATTTGTATGTAATAATTCATTGCTGGTTTTGCAGAATTGACCAGACATGTTTCATTCTGTATAATCACATGCACAGTATGTACAAATGGTTTACCTGAACATAATCCTGAAATCCTACACTTATCATATAGCCTGTCACATGATGTTTCTATTGTTTGCACACCTAGTATCATGCAATGATATTTATTTGCAATTCTGCATCGTTTAATTACTGTTAAATCTGGACAGATTCACACCAACAGACTAAAGCTGTGATTCCATCTGGAGTGACTGGTCTGGAAGAGATGATTCACACTGTTTGCATTAAGGGTACTCAGCAACACATATAAACACAAAAGTGAGACTTTGGTCAAACTAAGGTCAAAACCCCCAAACCACTACAGAGCACTAGTCTCATGACCATTAATAGCCAATGTCAGATCACTGATCTCTTGGCAGTAACTCATATCATCAAAGCACCAATTCCTTAAAGTTAAATGTGGTAGGTCATGTGTGGCTAATATTTGCTAGAAGTATGCAAGTCCAGTGACAACAGGAAATTGTGGGCAATTTGTCACAGTAAATGTTGTGGGCAGTGATTAAGCTGTTGCACCTGCAATTTCAAAGAGAAACCTTATGGGAAAATGCCACCAAACAGAAAACATTATAATATTGTAAAATGATGCTGAATTGTACAATTATTACTATACACTATTCTTACTTTTAATATAAAATATTATATGGTGGCGCAGTGGTAGTGCTGTTCCCTTACATCAAGTAATGCCTCACAGGCTCAAGTTTGATCCCCAGATGGGACGACCTGGGAAATTCCTGTGCAGAGTTTGCATGTTCTCCCCGTGTTCGTGTGGGTACTCCTGCATTCCAAAGACATTTATGCTAGGTTAATTAGTGTCTCTAATGTGTCCCTTAGTGTCTATGTATGTGACTGTGTGTGCGTGTGTGCTTTATGATAGACTGGCACAGACTTTCTGGGAATGTTCCTGCCCTTGCGCCCAGAGTTGCCGGATGGGCACCGGCATGACCCCTTGTAGATTAAGCGGAAGAAAATGAATGAATAAATATGACATATTGCTACAAAACGTCTGGTGATTTTTTTCTCTGCTTTTATATACATGACCATCCATTTTACCCCAGCACAAACTTAGCCAAGTCTTTCCTATTCTAAAGAATTTGAAAATACTTTCCAGGACAAGATCATGACACCCACTGAAGTTAATATCTGCTGACCTAAGAACATGCAGAGGAATGCCGAGTAATAAAGGAAAACCATAAAAAGAACAATAAAGGTAATAAAAGTGACTGATTCAAAATAAGCTCCACACCCTTTCTAGTAGAGTAAGAGGAAAAGACACTGCAGCGTACTCACTGTCAGGATAGTTTTTTCGCCGCGTGCCATCCACCTTGCCCGTCTTGTCGATACAGAGGAAAAACTTGTTGGCTGAATACAGGCGTCGAAGACGCACGTCACCCTCCAGGTGATTGTAACTGCGTGTGTGGCGTTCCAGAGTCCATGAGCAGTTTGTGTTCTGCACCAGCACATGCAGTGGGTCATGACCTAGTCCGGCCGGGCATCCTGCAGTAGCTGCACTGGCCAGAATGAAGATAATGAAGACATATGCAAGATGCAGAGGGTAAGCTCCGTGCAGAGGAGGTAGCCTGAAGTGGGATAAGCTGATATAGGTGAGTTTGGTACCGTGAGCAGCAGTGGCCGCCTTCCATTTGCACATGATGTGTCAGACTCCCAAGGTGCAATTTGCACAAACAGCTGGCATGATGTTGTTCCCCATCCGCCACCCCACTGTGTACAGTCCCTGTGAGCAGCAGCTGCTTTCACCAGGAACCATTCAGAAAGAGCATGGCAAACCAAATTGATTTAAGTCTGAATTTCATGTACAAAGACCTCGAGTCTATGTGCCTGGTTGTCCTGCCTCTTCACTGCAAAGGTGATGGAGCACTTTGTAATTCCATCCCCAGAAAAGGTTCTAGCTCTTCTCAAGTTTCTCTGCAGTACTCAGGTCTCTTGACTTAACTTTACCCGGCTGTGAAACCCGGCTGTGGGATGGCTGCACCTTGCAGAGGCTCCCTCTTCTTTCAGCCAGTGCCAGAGTAAGGTGAAACGTGAGGCTGTCTGACCCGTGTCTGTGAATGAGTTGAGCAAATTGTGTGTCTATGTGTGTGTGTCAAAGAGAGGGAGTGAGTAGAGAGAGAGAGAGAGAGAGAATAAGAAGTGAGAACACGCCTTTGTGACCGGCAGAATCTGTATTGATGTAGCTGGTTGTCCACGTTCTTTCTCTTTGCCCTGCTGTCTGCTCTTTGGTAGAGTGTCCCACTTGCTCAATTTTATTCTGGGCAGGGCTTATATCAGGGGGACTAATGGAGATGGGTGGGTCCAGGTTTATTCATAATCTGTGTATACCTCTCATTTATCACCTTTTCCTGCCTCTGCAATGATCATGAGGATAATCAGCATCTGACAAGTACAGCATCATATGAAATGCTCCAACCTACAAATCTATTTCATGTAAATATGAAATATATATTAAATAAATATATATATATATATATATATATATATATATATAATATACAATATACAAATACGCATATCACTGCAATCCCACATTGATTTGATATGATGATTAGACATTAATTCATGCGTTTTGTGATTATCCATTCATCCTTCATTCATTAATTCTTTTGTATTATTTAGGGTCACAGTGTATCAGAGTTGTATCCTAGGAGAACTGGGTGTTGAGTAACAACCATCCACCCACACACAAAGAATTTTATATGCTTTCAGGGGTGGCACAGTGGCACAGTGGATAGTGCTGTGGCCTCACAGCAAGGAAGTTCCGGGTTCTGTTCCCGGGTGGGGCGACCTGGAAAATCTCTGTGGGTGATTATGTGGGTTTACTCTGGGTGATCTGGGTTTTTTCCACAATCCAAAAAAATGCACGTTAGATTAATTAGAAATGCTAAATTGTCATTAAAATGGCCAGTGGTGCTGCATATGTTGTTGAATAAATATATACTTTTACTATTTTTACTAATAAGTAATTATTTGCTTGTCTGTTTAATATTTTTTTCCCATGTTAATTTTTAGACCCTACTGAACTTTTTTTTTTTTTCATCTTTCAGCTTTTTCCCTGTCACCAGGGGTCGCCACAGCGAGTTCCTCGCATTAGGATCTAGCACATGTTTTATGCCGGATGCCCTTCCTGACGCAACCCTCACCCTTTCGGGCTTAGGACTGGACAATTTAACTTCTCCAATTCACCTAGAATGACAATTTTCCAATTTACTTAACATGCATGTCTTTGGCCTGTGGGAGGAAACCGGAGCACCCGGAGAAAACCCATGCGAGCACAGGGAAAACATGCTAACTCCACATAGAAATACCCAGGTCGACCCACCCGGGGATACAACCCGGGTCCTCTTGCTGTGAGGCCACAGCACTATCCACTGCGCCACCGTGCCGCCCTTAGACCCTACTGGAAATAATCTATATAAAATATTCTTATAGCATAGACACAATGATATACTATCTACGTTCTTACTTACCATTTATGTTTTTCTTGTTATTGCATGCTTCAGCCATAGTGTTTAATGAAGTCTCTGTTCACTGGGAGTGCTGTAAAATGTTCCAGAGAACTGAGGAATTAGAGAAAAAAGGTGGAAAAGGGCAATAAGAACTATGTTTCAGGGACAGAGTCACTTCACACTTACAAACACAGTTAACAAACATCACAAAGAAACATTGCGGCTCATTCTCGACTCATAAACTCTGCGGCGACAGCGTTTTGAGTGTCTACTCTCAGCCACATGCTTATTCCTCTCCACTTGTGTTGGCTGGCCTTCAGGGTGCTGGGTGTTGGGCAACTATTTTTCTTTTAGCTCAATCTTGCATTTAAAACTCACCACAGTGTTCACTGAGTGCCCTCTTGGATCCAGAAGAAGCATCTTCTTTTCTCTCATAAAAACATGAAAGGGCAATCATAATTGTCATGCTTCACACTCATTTTTTTAAGGGACCCTGCACCATTTATGTAGGACTGGCTGTTGATTGGTGTCAGCAGAGCTACTTTGTTTACTGCCCGTTTAAAATAAAATAACAACTTGAAGCTGGGTTCAGGAGAGCCGAATTACAGGCTGGATTACAGGCTGTCTGTGTAATTGTTCCAGAATGTTCAGGATTTGTTATCAATGTCTGGGTTTGGAAATCCCAAAGGAACTTCTTTAATGGTGGCCAAAACCACCAAAAAGTCTATTTATGCAAATGCACAGATGTGTGGATGGTGCATCTTATTATCAAATGTTAACAACTGAAATGTCCTCCTTCTATGATGAGTCAGCCATCCCAGTATGAGCAGGAAACCCTTTCATGCAGCCAATCTCTGCCCCTCCGGAACAAACCACCCCGGAAGTCCCTGTGCCCCTTTCCTTTTGTAAATTAATGATAATTAAAATCATTCTGGGCACAGTAAGATGTTTAATTTTAAATTCTGCCTGCCCTTGGGTCAATAACAAAGTCTTGTCGCACATCTGAACTTCAGATGTGGCTGTATCCCCACATTCAACCGTGCGCTTTGGTCACTGTTCTGAGAAACCTGTTGCAAACAAGGGCACGTTGTTTCATTTAGCACACTACTGTAGGGTGAGATCTCTGAGGTTTAGTACAAGGATCACACTTTTTGCATATTATCCCAAATGACAGTCAAATATGAGTCGCAATACAGATATATTGCTGCCAAGAGATTTTGATACGTATATTATATACGTCATTGTTAAGGACCTATTAACACTCATGCTGAGCCCTGAAGAAACACATATTATGCTACAATGTCTTAAACAGCTTCATGTACACAACTGTGCTTGAGAATGTCTGGGTGTGCCCCAAGTTTAGAAAACCTCCACAGCTGGGAAGGATGTTCACAAGCGAAAGCAACCTAATCTTTCCCTGCAGCTCTCCAAGCAGCTCTGGAAGTGTATGAATGGAGATAATATCTCAGTAATGAGGCCTGTTTTGTATCATCGACGTCCTCAAAAAGAGCCTGAAACCCGACCTCCCTCTTAGTACCAACAATATCCGTCAAACAGCTTCCATTATTGTTTTCGCTCTCTCCTGTGAACTCACCTTCTCAATCCTAAGTCCATGGACTTGCTTCTCCATTCCATTTTTACCTGTTCTACTTATTTTTTTATTTAAAAGCCCTCTCTTTGTTTCACTGTCTTTCTTTACAGCCATATATTGCACTAACTACACTGCACTAACTACACTAACAATACATGCCTATTTTCTGCCTATACTTATTTTATAATATCATGTGTCAGATATCAATATGTCCACCGTGGACTTCCTACCTTCCCTCCAAAGCAGGTGCCCAAGATAAATTCCATAGCACACTGCAGGATTGTCTGTATAAACATCCGTTTCTAATTCAGGGCTTGGACACTGGGTGCAATTTGCATTTCCTGCTTTGTGATCATGCTCTATTGTCTGTTGTAAAAGTGATAAGAACAATCTATATGATCATCAGCATGCTTCTTCCTTACAATCAACAGACATATCCAGTGAGGTATATTTGAAGTGAAATGAATGTAGTATGTCTGATAGGCAGTGGTTGCTAGTGATATTTGGTAGTGTGCATAAATCTCACCAAATTTCTAAACAATTAGATCATTATCATTGACCAAATGATTGTGTCCTAAAGTAATAATAATAATAATAATAAAAAGAAGAAGAAAATGCTACTAACCCTTAAGGTTTAAGGTACTGTATATGGGATTAACGTAACTTTCTCTCGGCACACACACACACACACACACACAAAATTGGCTAAAATTATTTATCATGTGAATAGTGAACACCATAAAAAGAAAGCTATAGTTCAAACTAAATAAAATTACATTAAAATGTCTTCTTTGTTTTAACATATTCTAGGCCATATACTGTAGCTTTCAAACACATTGTGTAAAATATAAATATATTATAGTATGTATGACTCTATATTTAGCTGTAAGCTCCCACTTAAACCTCGGTTCACTCAGAAACACATTTATGATACAATCTGAATTACTGTACTTGATGGAAACTTTGGTCAGTGTCTGAACCCTACGCATATAGCTTCTGGGTTTATTGTTGCATGTCAAGGTAATTACAGCGCAGTTCTATATTGAAGGCTATAACCAGGGACAAAGTTTGTGTAGGAAGATGAGTGTAATTATTTAGTAGTTTCACATGTGCATAATTCAAATTTCCAGAGCAGGACAGTGCAAATTCAGATGCACACAGAGTAAATACTAACTGTACCATTGTATATGATGCGAAGGTCACAGTAGATGAATACTTGATTCTGGATCTGTTCTGTTTGTTCCACATTAAACAACTTTATAGTTTAAGTTAATATGATTGGCTCCTAAACTGACTCATATTAACTACGGTACCTTCAATTGGGATTGGCATATGCATGATACGCATATGTTTATTACTGATCTATTTAATTTGGTGCTGTATATTTTTCCATGTATATTTTTACAACACCTTATGTAAAAATATGAATTCAGGCATATATTTTTTTCTTTTGGCATGCCACCCTAGGATTTTCAGTGGTCCAATATGGCCACCGCTATAAAAACTTCCTGGATCTGCTACTAATATTAAGTAATACTAATACTAATTCTCTATGGTTATTAGCTGACAAATGCAGACTGACATTGCATGATAGAAGAGACCCATAAGTGTTGTAGCAAGTACTTGAAGCTAAACACGTAAAAAGGAAAATTAAGTTTATTTATTTGGAAATGTCAATAGTACTTACATACTGTATGTTAGAAAACTGAAAGAAATAGAAATATATATCTATATATATCTACATGGAAATAATCCTCCAGTGTAACTCTAGTGGGCGACACAGTGGATAGTGCTGTGGCCTTACAGCAAGACGATCCCAGTTTCAAGCCCTTGGTTATGGCTACTGTGTGTAGTTTGTAAATTCTTGTGTTTGTGCAGATTTTTTCCATGTACTCCAGTTACCTTCAGCATTCCAAAGACATGAATGATAACATCGGTGTCTCCGGAGAAGAATTTGTGAATTTGAAAATAAAATAATTGCCCATTCTGGATGTATACACTTGATTTCAGCTTCTCAACAGTCTGTTGCTGTTTGCTGTTGTCTGATTATTCTGTAATGATCAAAAAAATCTTGAATAGGAGACAGGTCTGGACTGCAAGCATGCAAAGCCAAATTGTTGTAACTTGTGTATAATGATGTCTGGCATTGACTTATTCTAATAGTTAGATGCTTGGCTGCAGCCAATACATACCAATATAACTCTCTATACTGTATCAGTGGTACCTTCACTCCTGAAAGTAAAATGGAAATACATTTTGCAACTATGTTTGCACACAGTGGAATTAGTCCTCTGCATTTAACCCATCCGTGCAGTGAAACACACACATAGAAACACACAGGTAAAGTAAGCACATGTGCCCGGAGCAGTGAGCAGCCAGCACAGCGCCCGCGGAGCAACTGGGGGTTAGTTGCCTTCAGCCATGACTTGTTGGTACTTGGAATCAAACCAGGGACCTTCCGGTCTTAAGGCTAGTTCCTTAACCACAAACCTACGACTGCCCCAATCACAGGTTCCTTAACAACAAGCCTACGACTGCCCCAATCACAGGTGCAGGTTTTTGCTCTTTTCATTTGTAAGAGTGTGAATGAGAGTTTTTCCATCTTTGGCACAATGAATATAATGTCTGGTTGTTCCAAACACGAGCTGAAACATCTGACATGACTTTGTGCCCATGCACCTTGTAGACTTTTCTGCAAAGTACTCCTGAGCCCATGTGGGTACTATATGTCCATCACAGCAGCATGATGTCTTCTCAAACAATACTATCTGAAGGGACAGTGCTCTCACAATCCCAGCAGTGACTTCTACTATTTGATGATATTTTGAACTGTAGATGGTAAAAGTTTCAAATTCTTTGCATTTTGGAACTGAGAAGCATTGTTTTTCAACAGACTGACTCTTCTTTAATTAACACTACAGTGTTGCTGCAGTGGGTAATGCTGTTGCCTCACAGCAAGGAGGACCCCAGTTTGATCCCGGACCTGGGAAATTTCTGTGTAAAGTTTTAATGTTGTCCCCAAGTTCACACTGGTTTTCTCGGTGTGCTCTGGTTTTCTCCCACATTCCAAAGACTCTCACGATAGGTTACTTGGTGTCTCTACAATGGTCTTAAGTATGTGAATGAGTGTTAATAAAAACATATAGAGAGATGAGATTAAAGAATCTAACAAAAGGACATGTCTTTGCAAACGTAAATCACTGTTAAGAGCTCTTACAATATTCCAAGCTCACTTCTTTGTTTTGTTTTTCTTTCCTGAGGGTCAAGATGTCAAAAGCAATATCTAACAAAAAGCTGAATGTATTCAAATCTGCAAAACAAATAAATAGTTCCGACATAGGTGTGCATACAGGTCCTGTGATCAAAGTCCATGAGAATGGTGAACCTGCCTTAGACGAGCTATTATTACAGGATTGAATGTCTGTCCTCTCTTCTTTTGTTGACAGTCTCTCTCCGGGCCATGACTGTCACACTGGCGCTAAGTGGCAGCCACCGACAAGGGCCAGGAAACATCAAACAGCCCAGGAAGAAAAGGAGGGAATCTCATGAACTGTGACACCAAACACCCTTCGCATGGCCACCTACAATTTTATAGACATGCTCTCTCACACACACACACACACACATCGCTTGCTTATTACTGTTCTACTATAATGTCAGAGTGTGAGATAAAAATTAAACATGAAGTGCAGTAACAGTTGTCTTCTGGCTGTATTACATAGTGCTGTTAAAGAGTGCTTCATTACGCATTCAAATGCTGATACGCCACTAGCTAACTAGCAGTCCATGCTTTAAGAAAAACTAATTAAAAATACCAAATCATGGTCAAAAATATCAATTCATGGTCAAAACAAAAACAGACAGACAGACATAGATATCTACAGGGGTTAGACAATGAAACTGAAACACCTGTCATTTTAGTGTGGGAGGTTTCATGGCTAAATTGAACAAGCCTG
>JAOUQV010000004.1:9169938-9180148 GCA_028565295.1 Aspidoras spilotus | reverse complement strand
TAGCAGGGTAAGAGCACAGTTTTGCTCAAAATATTGCAATGCACACAACATTGTGGGTGACATACCAGAGTTCAAAATTGGACAAATTGTTGGTGCACGTCTTGCTGGCGCATCTGTGACCAAGACAGCAAGTCTTTGTGATGTATCACAAACTTTGGGGTGTTTTGGAGGAGCAAGTCAGGAAACGTTTTTCTCCACCAGCATCACGTAGTGAGTTTTCTTAGGAATTCACTGTTAAGTATTAAATTGTAATTTATTATTTATTAATAATTCATATCAGTTTTATTTATATAATGCTTTTTATAATAGAACATTGTCTCAAAGGAGCTTTACAGAAATTGTATATAATCATTGTAAAGGAGCAATAAGAACTGAGGCATGTGTTACATGAGAAATTCCACTAAGACTTGCAATAGAAGAATATTTAAGAATGAGATGGGGGACACAGGCATGAAGGCACCCTAAAAACATCTCAGTTTACCAACATACTAATCCGCATAATCCAGCAGATCCGAACCTTTATCTAAGAGGTTTAAGCAAAATTCCTGACTAAACCAACATGTCTTGAGTCTACACTTGAACATTGAGACTGTGTCTGTGTCTCTATGAAAGACTCTTTCAGAAGAAAACACAGTCTGTGGAAGGCTTTCACTTATGGAGAAATTAGCTACACTATTTTTAATGTACTACATGTGTTGACTACACGTGTTGCTCTGAGATGGACTGTAGTTTAAAGTATGCTCCCCTTATGCAGCTATGGGTTTAAGTCTATTCCTTATTTCTGAATTACCATGTCTGCAAGATAAAGGAGTCATTGAATACGCACGATAGTAAGGATTTTAAAATTCTAGAAAGATTAACACTTTCCACATTTGAAAATATAAACACTCAGTGTAGTGAGGTTTCATAAAGCTGTATGTAGTAATATAGTTCTCTACTCCAGAAGGAGTTTTATCCCATTCCTCTGAGTCTCAAATTAATTTGTACCATTGATTTTTGTTCTCTTAATATCTTCTGTGACCGTGTTCCTAGCCCTGAATCATACCTCTATGACAATGATGCTCATAACACCAAATGCCAGATATGCTGTTTGTTCACCTTCTGTTATTTTTAAGGAATAATATTTGTTTCCACAATCCAGCAAGCTTGACCCCCAGCTATATGCTTCAGTGGGCATTTGAACTGTTTGATAGTGTGGCTCATATATTAGTGACACATTGTGAACTGCAGATAAGGTCAATGGAGTTTACTGTGGCATTGCATATGTCTGTGACATGATTCTTTTAGTCATTTCTCACACCTGTACTGTGAATTTCATTTTGCACTGTGCAGTAGATCCAGGCAATATGTCTGGATGTCATCCTTGTCTAGCAACATTCAGTATCTGTTTAGCAAGGGGCACCTGAACCTTTTTTCTGCTTAATGACTTCTATCAAAGCGTCTGGAAGTGGTGGTAAAGGCAATTGCACACCCTGTTTCCCCAGCTCGTCTTTGTGATTCAGGTAATTACGTTTTATCGGACCTTTATGGAATTTCTGGTGAAGGCCATCATTAACTGGATGGACTCCACGAATTATTCACTACATAATTGGTTTCAATCACTAGCTTGCGCTTGCGCAGTCAGACTTGGTGCTGAACTGCAGGGTAGCCATTGTACTTTGGGTATTCTAAAGCTGTTTGCATTTCCTTCTGTGTTTCTTTTTTAAACCCTTATCGTTAGAAGTCTTAAACAAACCTAAATTTCTTTAAACTAGTCACCCTTTTCTTTGATTACAGCTATAATCATCATTGACATTCTCTCAGTCAGCTTCATACGGTAGTCGCCTCGAATGGTTTTCCAACAGTCTTGAAGCACCTGTTTTCTTTGCCTTTACTTTGTGATCCAACTCCAACTCCAAATAGCCCTTACATAGCCTGGAGATGTTAAAAAACAAATGATGGCCCCACTAAGCGCAAACTTGTTGGGATGGCATGCTGCTGCAGAATGCTGTGGTAACTATGTTGGTTAAGTGTGCCTTCAAGTTTGAATAAATGTCCAACAGTGTCACCAGCAAAGCGCCCCCATACCGTCATACTTCCTGTGTACTTCATAGTGGAAACGACACAAGTTGACTATTTGTTTAACTTTTCTGCAAAGACATGACATTTGGAACCAAAAATATCATCAAGCCAAAGGACAGATTCCACTGCTCTGATGTCCCTTTCTTATGTTCTTTGTCCTAAGCTATTTTTTTCCACTTGTTTGTCCTTAAAAGTCACTTCTTTGCAGCAATTTGACCTTAAAGTCCAGATTCGCGCAGTCTTTTCTGAACATTTGAGGTTGAGATATTTGTGCAACCTGAATTCTGTGGAGCATTTAGGTGGGCTCTTATCTGGGGTCCTGTTAACGTGTGGTTTCTGAGGCTGATAACTCTGATGAACTTATCCTGTGCAACAGAGGTAACTCTTGGTCTTCCTTTATTGATTAGAAAATTACTCAGATTGGGCTATTCACTGTATACCAAATCTACAATAGGGTCAAAAAATATTTATTCAACCACTGATTGTGCTAGTCATTCTACTTAGAAAGGTAGGATAATTCTGTAATGATCATAGGTGCACTTGAAAAATAATAATACACCCAAAAAATCTAGGACATCACATTGTAGAATTTCTGAAATAATTGTGGAAAATAAGTATTTGGTCAATAATAAAAATGTAACTCAATACTTAACATTGACTTTGTTGGCAATAACAGAAGTCAAACGTTTCCTGTAAGTCTTCCCCAGGTTTGCACTCACTGTAGCTGGTAATTTGGCCCATTTCTCCATGCAGAGTTCCTCTAGAGCAGTAATATTTTGGTGTTGTCCTACTGTACCTTTTTACAACACACCTGTTGGTCTCAAACACATCAATGCACAGCTATAAACTGTATAAACTGTTGAGAATATGCCAAAAAATTTACACAGGTGTAATCAAAGTAAATTGTTCATTTATGGCAGCTTGGGTTTGAGGACTGTAAATAAGCAAGCTCCATTTACTCTCTTTATAGAATTCTCCTATCCCTATTATGGGACTTTTAAGTTATACAGACTTGCAGTAAAATCAGTCAAATACTCATCTTCATTCAAAGACATTGCTTTTTGTCGATGAACACTTGACTTAGAGTTGTGAAGCATTGCATACCATTGTGAGTATTTGTCTCCCAGTTATGGTTGCCAAATATTGATACATATAGATACCCGTATGAAACACCATTATTTTTAGCCTTGTTTATTCCACATGGGTGGCCTGTTGGTTCAAAGGTGAAGGCTACTATTGTAAAACATCTGTCCTCAATTTCATGTGTCAGCATTGCTTCACCTACAGACTTGTTTTTAATTCCCTGAATGGAGAAGGGAACTGTCTCAGGCTCGTTAGGGTTCTGCAGTGTGTTACACTAACTAGATTAATGTAGAAGCCCTGTGACTTCTATTAATCACCACAGGGTTCCAGTTTTATTTCTGCCTCCCTCTCTGCTTCCATCTGTGTGTCCTCACCAACAGTGAAGTTTAGACCATCTCACAGATGAAACTATCTTTGTGTATTTATCCAATACCTTTGCACCAGTATTGGGTAAATATTGTATATACTGTATATTTAGCATAGTTAGATATGTCAGATGCTAACAATATAAAGGTATTTATTTTTATGTTACGACATCTCACTTAAAACCAATGCATATACAATGCAGTGAATATTTCTAAAATATAAATAACAGAAGGTAGCATATCTTCGGTGCAGTCGTAGGCTTGTTGTTAAGGAACTAGCCTTAGACCGAAGGTCCCTGGTTCGATTCCAAGTACCGACAAGTGCCCTCGGGCAAGGCACCTAACCCCCAGTTGCTCCCGTTGCACTGTGCTGGCTGCTCACTGTTCTGGGCACGTGTGCTTACTTCACCTGTGTGTGTGTATTTGTGTGTTTCACTGCAAGGATGAGTTAAATGCAGAGGACCAGTTCTGCTGTGTGTAAAACATAGTGGCAAAATATATCTCTTCCCTTTCCTTTTATTTCCTTTCCTTTTCTTTCCTTTCCTTTTTTCTTTTTCCTTTCCTTTTTCCTTTCCTTTCTTTCCTTCCGTCCTTCCTTCCTTCCTTCCTTCCTTTGTTTGTTTGTTTCTTTCTCTCTTTCTTTCTCTCTCTCTCTCGCATCTGTGACCAAGACAGCAAGTCTTTGTGATGTATCAAGAGCCACTTTGGGGTGTTTTGCAGGAGCAAGACCCTACACCAAAAAATTATTGTGGTCTAAAACCAGGTGTTTCAGTTTTATTGTCTAACCCCTGTAGATAACATAGAGTGCATCTGGAAAGGATTCACAGCGCTTTTCTCTATTTACATTTAGTTATGTTACAACTATATTCCCAAATGGATTAATATTTTTTGTTCCCTAAAAATTGACAAAATGAAAAGTTTGTTTGAATTTTTTGCAAATTTATAAAAAATAAAAAGCATGACACTCAAAATTGAGCTCAGGTGCATCATATTTCCACTTCAGTTTTTAATTAGAGAAGGGCCTTACTTAGTCAAGGAGATGACCAAGAACCCAAAGGTCAATCTGTCAATGCTTAAGTATTGCTCTATGGGGAGAATAAAACCTTTCAAAAGGACAACAATTTCTGCTGCACTCCAACAATCAGGCCTGTATGATAAAGTTGCCAGCACGGAAGCCACTTCTAAGTAAATGGCAAAAGACACATCGCTCAGAGTTTTCCAAAAGGCACCTAAAGACACTCGGACCATTGTCAAATATTTATATATAGGACCAAAATCTCCAGACCAAAACAAACATTGATCTATAGGAAATACATTGTAGGAAACTACAAACCATTCCTACAGTGAAGCATGTACAGCATCATGCAGTGGGGTTGTTTTTCAGCAGAGGAAACTGGGAGACTAGTCAGGGTCGAGGGAATGATGAATGGAGTAATGTATAGATGAATCCTAGATGAAAAAGCATTCTGTGAACCTCAGACTTTAAATAATTGGAGTTGCCGTAACAGCGGCAATGACATGATCTCTGTGGTGCTTTGTGCCAATAGATTCACAGTGATGGCTTCCACACTCCTGGCCAAATGGACGAATGTTAAACTGTATACACTCCAGGTTACAGATCAGTTACGCATAGCAAAATGAACAGCAAACATTAATAATAGCAACGGATCAAATTATTCAAATGGATCACAATCCAGCTAAGCCCACACCACCTCAGTTTCTCTACCATCTACACTGACTATTCTTCTGTAGGAAAGGCAGCATTAATTAGATGTTGGGAGGATATGAGATTAAAACCTTTATTCAAACAGACAAATTGATTGTCAGCACTTTCATTATATGTGGCTTGTTGTGTCCTTGCTGGTAAGAAAGAAGAAATTGATTTCCAAAGGTTTGTCTTCATAGATCTATTCTGCACAAGACTTCATGTTAAGCTGATGGCCTTCTGTCTTTGTCTGAGATGATCTGTTTTATAGGGTTCATTTTAAAGCTCTTTTGTGGTTTTTTTTTCTGTCAGAATGACGCATTCACAATATAATTTGAAATATCATGACCTATTGAATCAGAATCTGGTGGCTCTGCCTAAAATCTGAAGATGGGTCATTACTGGGTCTTTCAGCAAGACAATGAACCTAAACATGTGGGCAAATCTACTCAAAAATGGTTCACAGGGAACTAAATCAAGCTCCTCGCATGGCCATTTAAGTCTCCAGACCTCAACCCAATAGAAAAACTGTTGGGTGAGCTCAATAGGGTGCATAGGAGAAGACCGAAAATTTAGAGGAAAGGTTGAAGAGGAATGTTTAAAGATCCCTCTTTCTGTATTCTCCCATCTTGTAAAGAGTTATAAAAAAATTAAGTGCTGTCTTAAAAGGTACTAACACCAGGGGTGTCATTAATTGTGGCACACACAATTTCATTCCCAGCAAATAAAGGCAATTGAATTAAAGCTTAGATCGTTTTTTTGCATCATATATTATTTTTTGAAAAAATAATTTATTATAAAGCCTAAGAACACTTCTTAACCAGGGATGCCAGTAATTATAGAGGGCGCTATATATACTGTTACGAATCTGTTTAACCTTTTTTGCTGCACTTTCTGCAATTGAAACCGATTGATGTGGACTTTTCCGTCTAAAGATTTTCAATCTGTGTTTTGATAATGGTAGAGTGCTGTATTTTTCTCAGTGTGTAATCTCTCATAAGCATTGCTCTGTGTTTATATCTGTAATAAATGTCACTGGATTAAGATGAGTGTGACAGTATAAGACTGTTAGACCTTGTGATTTACAGTGAGCTCTTAGGCCACGTGGTTGTGTTTGGAGTCATCCTGAAATCAATCATAAACATCAGGACAGAAATGTTTCATTGTAGGACAAAAGTATGTTGTATGGGTTTGCAGGGACGCTTCATTCTAAGTGGAAAAGTACATCCAGACAATGCAATGATTTAATTTTATTTTTAATATGGAGGATATTTTAGTAGAAATGCAAATTTGTAGATGTTTTGCACAAGATACTTGCATTTTGACTCGTATCTAAATAACAGGACCCATATCTAAATAGCAGCATATTTAATATAGTGCTTGAAAAGTAATATATTGTAAATATAATATGGTGCTCGTAATTCTTCTTCTTTCTATGATAATTCCACATATTGTTGCGAAACACTGATCAGATTTGTAGTTTACACTCCAATGGTACACATTAGTATGTGATGTCACAGAGATATCAAAGGCAGAATGTACAACTATTATTTTCTTTAGATTTTTTTTGTGAAACTCATTTAAAATCTTTCAACTATACTTTCAACTATAACATCGAATTCAATTTAATTGTGTAGAGATACTTGTCCTTTCTAATCCTTCGAACAAGCTCTCTGTTTAACTAATTGTACAACAAATTAACTGTATAACACATTTATTTATTTATTTAACAAATAAATAAAAAAATTTAAAAATGTCAAGATTGTTAAAGTCAGCATCTCTGATGGTATGGGGGTGTGTTAGTTCCCATGGTATGGGTAACTTGCACATCTGTGAAGACCGCGTTAATTCTGAAAGGTACATACTGACTTTGGAGCATGTCTTTTTCAGGGTTGTCCCCGATTATTTCAGTAAGACAATGCCAAACCACATTCTAAAGCTCACTGTTTAACAAATTGCTTTCTGATTGATCATTATTTGTTAACTCGTATTAAAAGCTGCAAATTCCAATGAAGTTTGGACATTGTGTAAATCGTAAATAAAAACGGAATATGATGATTTGCAAATTTGCAAGAAAAAAAACTGAGAAAATGGAGGAATGCACAGGTGAACAGGTTAATTGGAAGCAGGTGAGGGTTATGATTAGATATAAAATGATCATCGCCGAAAGGCTCAGTCGTTCACAAGCAAGGATGGGGCAAGCTCCACCACTTTGTGAACAACAAATTGCAAGGAATTCATGGATTTCAGCATATACAGTCCATAATATACAAGTTAAAACTCTACCATTCAAAGCTAAAGCCATATATCAGCAATACACAGCAACACAGCTGACTTCTCTGGACTCGAGCTCATCTAAGATGGACTGACGCAAAGTGGGAAAGTTTCCTATGGTCTTATGTGTCCACATTTTAAATTATTTTTGGAAAATATGGACGTTGTGTCCTCTGTTAAAAAACAAAAAGAATGTCCAGATTGTTATAAGTGTAAAGTTCAAAAGTCAGTATCTCTGATGGTATAGGGGTGTGTTAGTTCCCATGGTATGGATAACTTGCCCATCTGTGAAGACATCATTAATGCTGAATGGTATATACTGGCTTTGGTGCTACCATCCATGCAACGCCTTTTTCAGGGTTGTCCCTAATTATTTCAGCAAGACAATACCAAACCACATTCAGCACGTGTTACAACAGAGTGGCTTTGTAGTAAAAGATTGTGGGTACTAGACTGGCCTGCCTGCAGTCCAGACCAGTCTCATATTGAAAATGTGTGCATTATGAGGAAAGAAATATGACAATGGTGACCCAAATCATATGTTTTTATTTGTTTTACACATTGTCCCAGATTTATTGGAATTGGGGTTGTAGATGCATTATAGAGTATAGCAAAACGGATCCTGGTTTTTCTTTTTACAGTTTGAGCCAAATTGAGCCAAATGTAATGACTTTTACTTTTTTTTTTACCTGCCACATTTCAAAAACTACTTCCTTCAAAAAATTGAAAGCTTCTTAGTAATTAAGAATTGTAAGTGACTGCTGGGACACTAACAGCTAAAGGTATATTCTCTGAAAATATAGTATGCTCACATTGCTTTGAGGCTCATGTATGGCACAAAAAGCTTTGTAGAAATCTACAGATTGTGTGTGAAGACATTCAAAAATACCTCTGTAACATGATTATTGGGATCGCTGGGCCATCCATGTGTTTACTGAAGTTAGAATAAAAACAAAAATTAAAAGAACTGCTAGGACAAGACTGTAAAATGATAGGGAATACTGAATCACTTGGGTTATTTGTGGTCAGCAAGGAGCAAGAAAAATTGTAGCTACTGTACATCCCATGATCTTATCGCCTTTCTGTATTGAGCACTTTTTCCTGTGCAGGCATCATGACCATCTTGTCATTAACACACCTATCACCTTAGGCTGCAAATGTCTACTGTTGGGGCAGGAGGTATTAAAAGCTGAACATCAATCACTGCAGAAATGTTGTACTGTTAAATACTGGAGCACTCTAGGTGCAGTCTGGCGCATGTAGGATAAGCATGCGCATGAGAGTCACGTGTTAAGAAAGAATAAAAATAGAATATTGTTCTTGTTAACCTGATTACTGCAAGATTTCATACCATAAAGATTGTAAGACTCAGACTGGGTATAACATGTATGTCAAAAACACACATTTAATCAGATTTCTCCACATTTGCCTTATTTTTGAAAGGAATTACTGTCAAATTCCATGCATCACTGTTGTTATGTGATGAGGATTCATAAATTCAGATATCTGTGACTTCCTACCTTTCATAAATGCACACGTTATTCAGCAAGAGGTTATACGAGCTAAACCAGAGCCTATGATAATCAGGGGATGTACTTGGGTTGTCAGATCTTTGGGGTGCCACCCCAGGAACCCCCTCTGCCTATGCTTCTGTACATCATCCAAGTTGACTCCGGATCCAGTGGAGACAAAGCATTACTTCAGGATAATGACTTTCAGCAGAATCTCCAAATATGTTAAAAGCAAGAAAGAAGGCAGCGTGGCATCAAAGCATACAACATGGCAGCCAATGTATAAAATAATTTTGGCCATTTATTTGTATTTTAAGCTACGAGGTTAATCACATATATGTTCATTTATCATATTATTACATGTATTTAATTTGTTTTTTTTACAGCTCAAGAGCAACATTCAGTTTCTGAGTCTCCAGATAAGCCATGATGTCTATGAGTAAGTACCACAGCTTCAGCTTGCCACGTTACAACTTGCCCTTTGTGCTGTTATCTATTCACCGACCATTCATCACTTGTAAAGAAAAGTTCTTATTCTACTGCACCACCACCATCAGAATATTCTGTAAACGCTTCTTCTGTGGTGATGTGTGGTGGAATGTGAACAAAATAGGTTGAAAGAGAGAATTGAGTGAATGCTAAGAAAGCAAGAGAAGCCCCTTAGAGAAGTAGCATGACATTTTAGGCTGAAATGTCACTGCTGAATATCATGCATACCATTTACCCAACAGAGAACCATCCGGAATGGACAATGGCATGCTTACTCATTGATTATGATATGACATTGTATAACATTCTTCTCCTATTCGGAATGCAGTGATGCTGATTTTCCAGTGTATATATTTTATTACTCATCATTATATAAATATAAAGATATTAAAAAGAATGAATCTCTTGGTATTAAACAGACAGGGAATGTGTCCATAGACATTCTATGGCTAAATCAGAGTCTTGAAATTCTACATTTAACACTCAATAATGTTAAATTTTGTCATCTGAACCTGTCATTATTTCTTACTGGAGATGCGCCATCTCCAAGACCCGATCTCTCCCAGTTACCATGAAGAGTTTATTAAAAATCTGCGACCGGGAGGTCCCGGGTCGATTCCCAGTACGGCCAAGTCATGATACATCTAAAAGTGAAAGTGATACATTTTGCCACTATGTTTGCACACAGCGGAATTGGTCCTCTGCATTTAACCCATCCGTGC
>JAOUQV010000004.1:8993188-9004494 GCA_028565295.1 Aspidoras spilotus | reverse complement strand
TTTTGGGGGTCGCTATTTCACACGATCGATAATGGTTATTTTATTTACTAGTTGTCTATTTTTAACCTTGAGGAAAAAACTCTGCTTATCTCTAGCAGTTAATATCTTCAGTGTGCTCATTTGTATTATTGTAAGATATGTAAGCAAATTTGATTGGCTGCTTGTGTTCTGCAAAATGTTTCTTCCTTTGGCAGCTGGTCATTACATCTTAGGATCTGGTAGTGTGATGTGGAGTCTGCTAGTCCACAAACATCTCACCACAGCCTCCATGATGTAGCCTCACAGTTTACATTGAGGCCCTGTCTTAAATGATTACTCATATAGCCATTGCCGAGGCTATTCAAGTTTCTGAGCTGTGTAGGTTGATGCAGATTACAATTACTGTTTGCCTGACAGCTGTCAATCAGGGCATCGGTCCTCCCTGCCCACTATCTAGGGTGACTCATTAGTGAACTTTGCAAGCTTTATAGGAATATATGTTAATGTGCAAAATATTAGTCACTTCATGTAATATGTTTTTGGTGGTTGTGCAGATGTAATTCTGCAGCTCCACAATCCGAGCATTGATGAACGAGCGACATTCTGTTATAATGCTTGGCTTTGACAAGGTCATTCAGCTGTTGTGTGTATTGTTGATGGAAAAATAGTACCATAAAATAGGCAAGGGAGGAACCTGATGGTGGGGAGTCCCCAGTCAAAAGGAAGGTTAACAGCAGGTCAGCTAAGGAAGGTCAGCTAAAATAAGCCTTCAGAAAACCTTTTGTCTCACTGTAACATTATCTTTGACATTTTGATAATTGTCCCTTTCAGTGCAGTCTAGAATTATTATACGATCTTATTTTATTTTTTCTGTAATTATACAGGATCTGAGATTTTACTCAAAATAATGTCTAATTTGAATCCAAGTAACTTGGGGGAGGGGGATCTTGTGCTGAAACAGTAAGTAGCAACTCTTTCCGGAGCATTTAATTGGAACAAAAGGGAAGTTTGGACTGGGTTTAAAAACACCAAGTCCAGACAAGCCCAGTGTAATTCTTTCCTGATTTGAGGGGTCAGAGCTCCCAGGCTTGGCTCTGTTTTTATTTTTGGGCACTCCTTAAATGGGCAAGGTTTCCACTTCCACCACAAACCCTCCAACAATTGACCATTATATAGCTTCTAGGCAAGTGGGTCTGCATCCTGTTTCTCTGGTGGCCTTTTTAAGGCCCAAGGCCAGAAGAAGTTTGTCCTTTGTCTGTGTTCTGAATGGTAAAATTAAGCAATAGGGAAACATTGCATTCATTGAGCTTTTTTTCCCCAAATAGACTGAAGTGCCTATGTGTGGTGACATTTCTATCACTCATCCCACCCCTCATTTCTTACTTATAGGTCAGCGACTTCCTGTCTGGCCGTTCTCCTCTGACCCTGGCCCTGCGTGTGGGTGATCACATGATGTTTGTCCAGCTTCAGTTGGCAGCACAGCACTCGGGGAGTCATCAGTCGCAGCACCGGCATCTTGTCACACGTAGTAACTTTGATGGCACAAGAGGACATTCAGCAGCTGCTGCAGCCATCACTGGCCCCCAGAACCGGATTTCTCACAACCCTCACCAACACACACACCCACATCCACAAACCTCATATCCACCAAGCCCTGTGAGCCCTACACTTTTCTCCTCTTCTCCTGTTGGCCACTCTATACCTCCTGTGTATTCCAACTCATCATCCAGGCACTCCAGTACCCAAGCCCGCACCTCACATCTCCCTGAAGGCATCTTCCGTTCCCAGCATACGCTGTCAGCTTCTCAGAGTTTCTCCAGTGGCACTAGTTCTGCTGGCTCCTGTCCAGATGTAAGAGACAATGCATCCAATCCAGTTATGGATTATTAAATTAACATAGCAAGCTTTTAACATTTACCAATGTCCTTTGTAGGCAAACTGCACCACAAAGGCTATGGGCAACTGCAGCACGCAGTCACGTTCTCGGAAACCAGGTGCCATCATTGAAAGCTTTGTCAACCATGCACCTGGAGTCTTTTCTGGGACATTTTCAGGTATTTATAACAGTTTCTATAGAATAGATATTTTTCTACTACTTTTTCTCGTTTAAACATTTAAACTTAACCCCCCCCCTTCTTCCCCCCACTTAGGCACTTTGCACCCAAACTGTCAGGACAGCAGTGGGAGGCCACGTCGTGACATTAGTACAATTTTGCAGATCTTGAATGATCTCCTGAGTGCTACACGCCACTACCAAGGCATGCCTGCATCTCTCACACAGCTCCGCTACCAGACACAGTGTGGTGGTGCGGCATCTCCTGCACCCTCGCCACCTCCCTCACCTCCAGCTACAGCTGAGATTGCCAGACTCTCCTCCAAATCTACCTCTCTGCCGTCTGTGAGCCAAGCACCGCTCCACCCATTGGTGCAGTGCCAGAGCCAGGTTCGAATGTGCAAACCTCCTGGTGAGTAGCAGCACCTTCATCTTAACTGTACGATGCCGCTTTGAATCTGAGTGTGACATTCTTTTCACTGTTTAAAAGGTAGTGTGGGGTACAGTAGAAAATAAAGATGAAGTAAAGGACTAGTGTGAGGTACAATAACTGTGCTGTCGAGGGATTCCACTAGCTTTCTCAGCAGGCTTGTTCTGTCAGGCATCAATGGTTGCATTCTGGCAGTAGCAGCACGTCTGGCTTTGTCTCTGCGTGCTGATGGTGTCAGCTTTCCTCAGAGAGAATAAATGGGGGAGGGTGGGTGCTGGAGATGGTAAGATAAGCTTCACATGCATGAGGCAGGTAGAAATAAAGCACTGAGCTTTGGATAAAGTAGCTGTCAATTTTTTTTCTATTCTGTTTCATTAACTTTGTGCAGAATGAACACTTTTAGAGGAATACTGTGATTCACAAGGTCCCTTCTGCCCTTCCTCTGAGATAACGCATAGATTATTTGAGTGTTCACTGCGTAGTCACCCTTTGTCTTCATCAGTCTTTCTTTGTTCCACTCCTACATTTCCAGTCAATGATCCTTCCTACTGTTTCACTCTGGCAGGCCGGCACTTGGGCTCCATCTGTAAAATCCATCTAGGCACTGTGAGCCAGGTCTCCTCAGTGACGCCTTATTTTTTGTTTGGCTTTAAATAGAGATTTATACAAGGAACAAGAACTGAAAGAAGGCTTATTGTGTTCAGAGGTCTGTAAATGGGGGGGAAAAATACCAAGATCCCATTCATAAAAAAATGTATATCAGGTAAATGCCAACCAACTAATTGACCCTTTCTATATACTTCAGAATATATCTGCGTACTGTCTGTTTGTCAGCTGCTGTTATTCTTATCAGATTTGGGAGGCTTATGATCTTTTAGCATTTTTTGGCCAACACTATTTTAAATTTTAGGTAGATCCTTCTTTTAGAAAGGTCACATACTTCTAAGGTCTCCATGAGGCGTCCACTTCTTCTAGTGCATGAAACCCCTAGCTATCTTCATTAATTGAGCCTAGACTCGATCTTTGACTGTGCTTGGCATTAAGGGGCCATATACGGGGGTTAAACTAGATACCGAACCCCAGGAGGGAAAGGCTACCCGGGGAGAGGGGTTTATCGATTGGGTGCAGTCTTGAGCTTGGTAGGACTGCTGGGCTCCCAACCCAGCATCAGGTCTGCCATTCTATTTTGTGTTGAAATAGAATGACCATCTCAGTGGCACAGAAATTGAGGATAAAAAAAAATAATAATAATAATAATAAAAAAAACAAATACAGACTAAAAAACTACATATAGAGGTAGTGAAAGTTAATCCCTATATGTATTAGTTGTTACATTCATCAGTGGGATTTAAATCTGAAATGGGGTATTCCTTTTGAATCCACTTCCTCCTCCATGCCTTATCTGTCAGCTCAGGTTAGTTTGGGTTCAACAAAGCTGGGTGGAGTTGCACTTCAGAAAAAGAGTGACAGAGTGTAAAGGAGAGGGAAACTTGGGTGGGACCATTCGAATTCCTCGAGTCACTCCTTTAATCCACCCAAAAGCAAATGCTGCTTGCTCCTGTGTACATTCCGCAGCATGTGGAATGTCACAATCTCGGCTCTCTTTGTCCCCTGCCTTCCTCTTGTTTAAACAGAGCTGTGGCCTCTCTCTTCCAGAGGCATGCTTTCCACTTTTGCAGATCTCTTTCTGTTCAGTTGAGTGCCCAAGACTCTATCCTGGTCACTATGGAGCACGGACCTACACATGGCTCAATAATTTATTCCCTGGTGAGGCTCTGCCAATTGTGAGTGTATAAGAAGCCCCTCAGGCTGCCTGTTTACTGCTGTGTGGCTGTAAAAGAGCTCAAATATTGGGCAGGGTTGTTTAGAACCACTGCCTAATCCTCTGTATTGCTCTCCATATGCAAATAACAGTTATTTTAGATGCTGACTCCCTGTGGGGTTGTTGATGGCATCACATCTATGAGGGGACCAAGATAGAGGGGCTGCTTGCTTCCTTGGTTACAGCTCCAGATGGCCGATCACAATGGCAGCCCTCTACTGTGTAGCCAGTCTAAGCTTGTCTTCACCCTGAGGCAGAGTTGGCTAATCTCCCAGCTTTCTAGGAACCTTCTGCAGCTGGAACATGGAACACCAGCACCCTGTGATTTCAGAGCACAACTGGGTACAGCTGTTATTTAGTAGGATGTGTAGATGTTCTTAGTGCAAACATTTGTTTAGTTTGTTGGAATGAAAAAGTTAAAAGAGAGCTAATTTTATTTTCCAGAAGGCACAGGTTTTTCTTCTGAATTTTATAATGCTATTGCAAGAATATGTCATAATGTCATAAATAATTGGGCCTATCCTCTGACTGGGTTTCTTTGCCCTGATAATTACAATAGCCAATCTGTGAGCACATGTAAATGGAAGAGAAAAGAGGATGTTTTCCCATAGCACATTCAGTTCTGTAATGTTGTATTGGCAGGTGTTCAAAATGATTGGCACCATGGTGTCAAAGAAGTGTAGAGGATTAGCTAGTGGGAATTGATTATACATTAAATGAAGGTATGTAATGTAGAATAAGAAATACTACTACATTCCTTTTTGGAGATAAACAATTTTTTTTTCTAAACGTGTAAAATAAAATATTCCAAATTGTTGTTGAACTATAATCAATAATACCTGACCAAATGCCCACAACTAAGCTAGTTCACCAATTACATTTGACCCTGTTTCTCACTTTTTCCTATTCCATTCTCCTCTGCTTACTTTTTCCTTTTTCATTCTGTTTATATCTAAATGAGGACCCAGGCTACGTCCTTCTCTCTTGATCACTCAATACATTCTCATGCATCAGACTCTCTTTCCAAATACCGGAGGTCATTTTTCTCTCAAAATGTGTATCTGCCTGTAGAATGATATGATGGGTGTCATTTTTCCTACCCCTTAGATTCATTATTTCCATGTCCCTCGGACACCCCCATTGTGACAATGTTCTGGGTAGGGGGTGGTCAAAAGTGGGGGTTGGGGAAGGGGGAGGAAGGCCAGGTGTATGTCATGTTTGGGCGGAACAGCCGCACAGCATGAAACCTGTACTGTTTAGTTTTCTCGTCCTCCCCCGTTTCTACAGGATTTAGGCCACAAACCCTTGGGTGCCATGAGTGCATGTCATGGAGGACACAGCAGCATGATTTTTGCATAAAAACAGTTTTAGCTTAGAAGCTTAAGAGGAGGGGGCTAGCATGGAGAAGAGAATAAATTTTTGTTTATTTAGGCCCAGTTCTCGCTCATTTTTGTTCTCCCACATATTTTTCATTTGTGAAAAACAATCTCTATTCCATTTTGCCCCTGAATTCCAAGTTCACGTGTTAATGCGGTATATCGGTGTCTTTGTAAAACGAGTTTTAAAAGCATAAACCACTGTAGGAAAGAGGGCATTTTCACTGCAATCTCCAGCCTTTGTTCTGAGTGTATACTTGCTTTTACTCCCAGCCCCCACCACTGATGCCTGGCCTTTCTCCCTCAGGCTCTCACTTCATCTCTCCCTCTCTGCACTCATGTCAGGAAGCACTGCAGGATGGCTCCCAGCCAGAGCCTAATAATAACCTCTACTGACATAAACGGAGACAAGAGTCCCTCATCAGGCCACTGCTTTCAGCATACAAGCATGCCGAGGGCATGTTAGCAAAAGAGCAAGCATGCAGGTTAAGTCCAGCTTCTTTTCACATTTCCCTTAATCAAGTAACCATATGCTCGTGCCAGGTTCTGCAGATTGCAGATTCTTATATCGAGAGTCAGAATTATGCTTGGCATTGTCTTTTCGTATCATTTGAGCCAATTGTACATGCAGTTCATTCTTTGTGCAGTGTGTTGATGTGCTCCTATTTGAGCTTGTTGGTTTTTATTAAATTCTAGCGAATCATCTTGTTTTTTTATTTAGCTGCTTTGGGACTGCTTGAGAGGAAATGTGAAGAAGAAACAAAACTCTACCTATTGTGCTGGAGACACTAGTGTTGGAGACAAACTAGTAGCTGAATTATCACACAGATACAATACTTGCATAAGACAGAACAAGCTGCTGTGCGCATGATCCTCATCGCAAGTAAAAACCAGCTACTAAAGTAGACAAAGACACAGATGAAACTCATTCCAAAATTCATAGAGGTATAATACCAGATTGTTGGCCTCCCTCTAGTCCCCCTCTTTTATTAAAGTAGTAAGGGGGTCTCTTTACTCAGGGGGTGTTGGGCAAGTGATCACTCATTCAATGTGCTTAGGTTATGGAAAGAAAGGGGGATTGGTCAACTTCGCTTACAATTTCCATACGCTTGCATTTTCTATTGAAAGCCAATAGCTGTGTCCTCGCCTGGAGATGGATTGCCGCACTAGAGCTAAGGTTTAATCAATAGGTCTTTTTAATTTGCCATCGATCCATGTTAAAAGCTACTGCTGATGGTGTGTGTGTGTATATGTGGTGCACCCAATGAAGGATGGTCTGTGCTTGGGGTTATTGACTTTCTAGCCTGTTATTTCATTATTTAATTCTGGAAGAGATCCTAATGGAGCTGGCTAATAGATTGTGGTTGCTATTTCCTTTTATCCTTTTGAATATATTTATAAATGAAATTAAATCTGAGCTGGATTGTGTGCTCTGATGCTTGTAGAAGTGAAACCTCCAGGGTTTGCTCAACCATTAGCTACATCAACAGGAACAAATGCATATAGAGAAGCACCAGTGATGGGAACCGATCAGCAATATGATGTCATATGAGTGTTTGGATCTAGCAGAGGTGGAGTGTTTTCTGTATTGACTATCTGTAACTCGTTTTTGTCCTGGGAAAAGGTCACCTTCCACGGAATGTTGAACAGTAAAAACGTCCGAAGTGACATAGAACCTGCACTGAAACACTTTGTTTTAATATCAGATACTGTGTGTGTGCGCCTGCTTAGAGATAGTCTAAGACATGTTTGTTATTTTAAGATGATCAGCCTTATTAACCTCACAATTGAGTCTAATATTTTGACCTACTAGCCTATATAAACTGTGTATATATATAATACTGTATATACAGCATAGAGTTGTCTGTAATTTTCTCTCTGTTCTCTTTGTAGGTGATAGACTAAGGCAAACTGAGAACCGAGCAACACGGTGTAAGGTGGAGCGGCTGCAGCTGCTCATGCAGCAGAAGCGGCTGAGGCGGAAGGCTAGGCGGGACTCCCGTGCTCCCTACCAGTGGCTCCCCAACCGCAAGGCCGGACGCAGCAACAGCAACAGCAGCATGTCCAGCGAAGGATCGCTCGATCTGGACTTCGATGACTCTGTATGGAAACCTGATGTCAAGGCTGACATGAAGTCCGAGTTCATTATGGCCTGAATTGGCAATGTCTTATCTGAGGAGTGGTGATGGAGAAAGCGTTTATGTACAGGAACAGGAAAGCTGGTGTTGACTGTGGGGGGGGGGGAAAATGCTGAAATATTGTACGCTTCCCTTCAGAACAGACTTGATTCACAAATTAAGCTACTCTGATCATTACCTTGTATCCCTGTCAGCCTATATTACATAAAGATGGACTGAAAACAACTGAGGTGAAGTAAAAACAAGAAAGAATCATAGACTTAAATGGTGTAGGGTATTTTCTTTTTTTTTTCTTCTTTTCACAGAGATGGAAATCCGCCTAAAGCAAATGCAGCTATCACAAATCCAGAAAACCCTTTGTTTTCTTCCCACGGGGCATTCACAATTTACGAGCCATGAAGCATATCGTGAACGGGGATGATTTTTGTTTATGCTTTTGTTATTAATAATCAGTTTACTGTATTGAAACAAATATGTAGCATTACCCACATAGCATTCAGGTTTTTAATCTTGGGGATGATGAGGTTTAGTTGCATCTGTCTTTGGATTTTCAACACATGGTCAATAGAAAAAAAAAATGGTACAGTGCATGTTGAGCCTCTGGAAGCTTTTTTTTAAATGCAACTTGGAACCATGAAAGGAAAACACACATGGTAAAGACAGATCTCATACTTCAAATTCCGTTCAAACCTGACATGACTAGTAATCTAAACACACTGAGTTGCTTTTTCATTGTTTATTGCATTTAACCCGTATGTCTAGCAAAATCTCCTACTGTTTCTCTGTACTGAAAACATATTTTCCAAGAATTGTGCTTACCCCTCCATATGAGAGATATTTTAAGTATGTGATTGTAATTTTTGAGGAAGCCTTTTGCAAATTACGACTAAGTTACTGCATATTTAAATTGTCCTTGTTTAAGCTCCAGATTCAGTTTTGTTAGATGGAGAAAGAGAACTATAGGCTGATTGCCACCATATTCTCTCCTCTATTGTGCCTCATGGGTAGATGCACTAACATACTATATTAGGCCTTCCACAGACTCACAGGTCTGCTGCTACATGGGATATCACTTTGCATGCAAATGTGTAAATTAGGCTCATTTGTTTTGTAAAAAAAAAAAAGTAATTATATATAAGACAGGAACAAAGGTGCTTTAAATTAAAAAATGCATGAATGAGTTTGTAAAAAAAGAAAAAAAAAAATCAGTTGCTTGGGATGTGCTTATAAGAAACGATGTTGTGTATCAATGGCGAACCAAAAAAAAAAAGCCAGAAACTCTTTTTGCTGTTTCACATGAATCATTCCTGGACTGCAGTGACCTTGGCGCAAAAGAACATTTTTAACTGTCCAGCAAAATTGAACCCCCTAAACAGCTAACACACCCTAGGAGACACAATGATGTTGGACCAGCATCTACCCCTACTGACTTCTGACTATAGTGAAGAACTAAAAAAAAAAAAACAAGTGGAAAGACCATGATTGCACTCACTGAGTTTGCAATGAGATTACCTGCCTGAATGGTACCTATTTTTTTTTTCAAGTGGCCTTAACTTTTGCTGACATACACTTAGGGACTGGGGAACTAGATTTGAATATTTTGTTGTTGTGGCGGTCGATATTTTTTTTTTTGTGTGTGTGCGTGTGTGATTGTCACAACATAATTCCCTCCAGTTAGGCAACTCATTTATTGAAGATGGAGGCTCTAATATGTCAAGGCTTCTGTGCCTTAAAAATGCTGTTTGGTTAAAAAAAAAAAAGGGGCGTTGGGGGGTGTTGTTGTTGAGCAGTGTTGTCATGAGCATTGGTAAAATATTAGGATTGATTGTTTTTCTTAAAAATATTCAGCACTACCATAAATGGAATGGATTTACATATTACTATTAATATTTACACTATAATTTGTCATTTAAATCCCACCAGGAAGCTCAAAAGCATCAAATTTACGCAAAATAAATGATCAACAGAGATAAAAATGTATATTGGTAACGAAAATATGAATAAGGAAGGGTAGACTAGTGCTGCAGCAAACAAAGTGCCCTGATTCCTAATGGATGTGTCCTATAAGGACAAGTTATTACATGCACTTCCTATTTCTCACATTTGCAAAGACATGCTCCATCCGCAATCATTTTGATTTCTATAACTTTAAGAAACGTGCTCCTGTGCTTCACTTATACCGAAAATGACAAAATAATTGAGGCGAGCTTAAGAGTGAGCTATTGAAGGGTTCAGAATTGGGGAGGGGGGACATTTCTAATCCAGGTTGTTGAAGTTTTCATCGTTTGAGTTGCCTGTTCTTTCTTGTAGCCAACAATTAAATATAATAACGAGTCAAAACAATGTTCTAGCTATAGACCGGTGTAGCACATGCGTGACTGTATTAATTTATAAGAACCAAAATGGTAACTGTGAATTATGTATTTCTTTGTGCATTTTTTTTAAGTGGAAAAAAAGGAAAAACTGGGCACGTGTCCTGATTCTTTTGTGGAATTATAATGAAAATTATCAAGTAAAAAAAAAAAAAACACACAACAAAAGAAAGTATCTACATATATTTTTTTTTTCTTAAGCAATACATTTCAGTGTGACTTGTGATAGGACATTTTCTTTTTTTAGGTAATAAATTGAAAGAAAGCATCTTTCATGGTCTGTGTCATAAAATTACATTAAATCACTTATATGTACCGTTTTTAGACACATTTATTTTTTTAATCAAGCGCGTGACCTGCATTTCTTTATAATGTCCAACAGAAACATATCATTATGCCAGTGAGTGTCCAAGTAAAGTCTCTGGACAATAACCCTGTTGTGGAAAAGTTGGTGCAGGGAGATAATGTGCAGTACAGCAGAAGTGTGTGCTCAGTTAAGTGCTTGGTGAAGAGGTGGCTTTCAAGTCTTTAGTGAAGTAAGACTCCAATACTCTATTTAAGTAATGGATGCTCACGTTTTAAAAGGAAGGACAGGTCATTGAGTTCGAGGTCTTGATGATACCTTGCACATATATGTATACATATGCATAAGTATACAGTTGTGTTTACTCCTGCATTTGCTGATTTTTGCCAGATAAAATACAACGTGGGGGAAAATATTAATTGTATTATTATTATTAATATGTTTAGCCGCAAGTTTGGCAGCCGACAGAAATATGACACGCATGCTTCTAATTGGGTCGTTTATTAAAAGGGTCATGTTCAAATTAATAGCAGTGTGGAGTTCAAATAGTGAGGGCATGCATATCTTTTGTGAAGACACTGGTGTAAATTATGCCTTGGTTAAAGGACGGCAGTAATTGTTGTACCTGCTGGGTTTATCCCTTGCTCAGTGAGTAAAATAGGTTTTTCCAGACATTGTACCCAAGTATAACAAACTCTGATCAAGAACTTGATTGGAAAAGGGAAAACAACGTGTAAAAGTAATTAATAAATATTGATGTGCCAGCAAGACGTGCACCAACAATTTGTCCTCTTTTGAACTCTGGTATGTCACCCATAATGTTGTGTGCATT
>JAOUQV010000004.1:8807787-8821889 GCA_028565295.1 Aspidoras spilotus | reverse complement strand
GACTTGTCGCTACTTGGAATCGAACCAGGGACCTTCCGGTCGCAAGGCCGGTTCCTTAACCACAAGCCTACGACTGCTAACAATAACGTTAGAAATATATTCAGCAATTAAATATGACTTTTATGTTCGTGGAGATGTAGGACACCGTCGGGCTAATGAAAATAACTATATTTTAATAAATGCAATGTACTTAATAAAGATGGTAAAATAATGTGTCCTGTGCCAAGCTAACAGACAACACGCCGCCATTTAGCCTAGCGGAAGTGAACCAAACGGATACTCGCTTTAAACTAGTGAGGGGGAAACAGACGGTCAGTTAATAACGTCTAGAAATATATGTCGTGTTGTATTAAACATTAAACTCCATCTGCATCGGATGAGAATGTGTCATTTAATGTAGCTCTTGTTCAGTCGTATCTTCTCTCTTTTATTTGCTGGATCAGAGGCAGTTGCTAAGATACCAGACTCCGGATTCATGTGCAGAGAGAGGGAAATGACTGACGTTTGCTTTTTGCAGCAAACGATAGAGAGAGAGAGAGAGAGAGAGAGAGGGTGGGAGAGAGAGAGAGAGGTGAATGATAACTAAAGAAAGTCATTTTCTCAGCACCAGTTCAAAAACTCAAAGTAAAGGAGAACAATGCACAGTATACTATAGTTAACATGGAACTTCGCGTTGGTACAACAGCAGAAACCGTCTCCCTAAAGTGTGTATCCATAAAAAAAAAGTGTCCTATTGATAACATTGGGTTCACAATATAAACCATATTATTCAATACATTAAAAATAAAAAAAAATTTAAATATGCGATGTGATATATAACATGTAATAGGTATAAATGTAATATTTAATAAATAAGTAGATATTTGAAAACAATGCACTGCAATAATGAACATATTTGTATTTTTTACTTTAAATAATCTTGTTTTGACTGGAATTATAGTCTTGTATTATAACAAATGTTGATACAATAGTATGACTGTTATTCTTATAATATGTCTGCTGCATACAAATCAGACAAAGTCTACTGAAGGCCATGTTACTGTAAGATTTCTAACAAGTTTATATTACATATAATTCCAATTCCTCTAGGTGATAGTAATGTTTTAGCATGGACTTGCTTTAAGATGTTACTTACATGTTATAATACCATGTGGATGACAGTCAAATAAATTCTGCATAATTCAGCTTCACATTCAGATAGTGTGCATTACCTCTGTGGCTATACTTACTGAATTATAACAACCTGTTAGAGAGTGTTTTATCAGCGTGTATCATAAATGGAGCTTTGTTAGGTATCATCCTACAGTAGGTCACAAACTGGGAAAGGAAAACTCAGGCTACAACTGAGAACTGTATGAGTAGCACTGTTTAGCTGTTATTGTATATCGGAACAGCAGCCACATAAAGACACTGTTCCTTAACAAAAGCCTTCTAGAGATTCTATATATCCATATATATTCTATATTTCTTTTTTCTAATATATTTTTAATATACAGTGAAATTGAAATACAGAGTTGGCTACATATAATCAAGATTAGTCATGGGTGTAGACAATAGTAACACTGCATATGCCAGGTGCTATTACAAGATTCCATCTGCTGGCTCTCACTGCAGGCTCATATTAATGTGGGAAAATGTCTGGGACACCCCTTTCAGACAAACAGGCCTCAGACCGGAAGTTAATTTCTGGGACATATCAACCTCAGTCAAAATGCATATTTAAAAGAAATAAAAATAAAAATAGTCTTACAAACCCAATTCCAAAAAAAGTTGAGACAAAGTACCAATTGCCAATAAAAACAGAATGCAATTATGTGGAAGTTTAAAAATTTCATATTTTATTTAGATTAGGTGACATTAGGTGACAACAAAACATCTCAAAAAAGTTGGGACAAGCCCTTGTTAACCACTGTGATACATACCCTTTTCTCTTTACAACAGTCTGTAAACATTTGGAGACGGAGGAGACAAGTTGCTCAAGTAGAGGGATAGGACTGTTAACTCATTTTTTTAAATGTATGATTCTAGTCTTAGGTCTTTTTTGTTGTATCTTCCATTTTATGATGCGCCAAATGTTTTTTATGAGTGAAAGATCTGGACTGCAGCCTGGCCAGTTCAGTACCCAGACCCTTCTCTTCTGCAGCCTTGATGCTGTAATTGATGCAGTATGTGGTTTAACATTGTCATGTTGGAAAATGCAAGTTCTTCCCTGAAAGAGACATTGTCTGGATGGGAGCATATGTTGCTCTAGAACCTGGATATATGTTTCAGCATTAATGGTGTAACTTCCAGATGTGTGAGCTGCTCTCCACACACACTAATGCAACCCCATACCATCAGAGATGCAGGCTTCTGAACCAAGCACTGATAACAAACTGAGTCGTCGTTCTCCTCTTTAGTCCGAATGACACAGCATGCCTGATTTCCATAAAGAACAAATTTTGATTGGTCTGACCACAGGAGTTTTCCACTTTGCCACAGTCCATTTTTAATGAGCCTTAGAAAAGAGAAGATATCTGCGCTTTTGGATCTTGTTTAGATACGGCTTCTTCTTTGAAAAATAGAGTTTTAGCTGGCAACAGTGAATTGTGTTCCCAGATAATGTTCTCTGGAAATATTTCTGAGCCCATTTTGTGATTTACAATACAGAAGCAGGCCTGTATGTGATGCAGCACATAAGGGCCCAAAGATCACTGGCACTCAGTATTGACCATTACACACAGAGATTCTTCCAGATTTTCTGAATCTTTTGATGATATTATACACTGTAGATGATGATATGTTCAAACTCTTTGCAATTTTACACTGTCAAACTCCTTTCTGATATCTTTCTACTATTTGTCAGTACAGAATTAGGGGGATTGATGATCCTCCTCCCCTTCTTTACTTCCGCTGCCACTCCAAGATGCCCTTTTTATACCCAGTCATGTTAATAACCTATTGCCAATTGGTCCTCCAGCTGTTCCTTTAACTTTTTTAGCCTCTTATTGCCCCGTCCCAACATTTTTGAGATGTGTTGCTGTCAAAAAAATTAAAATAAGCCAATATTTGGCATGAAATTTTAAAATGTCTCACTTTCAACATTTGATATGTTGTCTAGGTTCTATTGTGAATACAATATCAGTTTTTGATATTTTGATTATTGCATTGCATTTTTATTTACACTTTGTACTTTGTCCCAACTTTTTTGGAATCAAGTTTGTACAGGGAATGTACATAGGAAGTTTTGCTTAATCACAATAAGCCTAAGGCACTTCACTTTAAGATATCTGTGAACGTCTGAAAATTCATTATTGTCATAAAAATCAACATCCTCGTTATATACTGTAAGTCATGCATATGAAAATATTACTGCAAAGAAACCATTATTTCCCATTATTATTATCTAAACAACATAGTAGAGAACCCTGTTTTATGGTTCTCACTCATATCAGTTTCTAATTTCCAAGCTGATGAATTTATGCTCATGACAAGGTAAAAAAATATTGTTCATATAGGATTTGATGGATATGACAAAAAATAAACCATGTATCTTGATGATGCATATTTGAGGCTTTCTTACAAAGCTCAATTGCAACAAAATGAGGGATTGAAAGCACATTTGCTCATCCATTCAAGGTCATGGATACATGCAATGCCACTGCAATCTCACAGTGCATGATCTACCCTGATCTATTAGATCCATCTAAGCAGTATGTTACATTGCATGAAACCTTAAGTAGAGTAATGGTGAAAATACCATGTCTTTCATGACAGATGTATGTATGTATTTGTTGGATGCTTATTAGATTTAACAATGCTTCATGCAGAAATATCAAGATTTGTGTTAAAAAACTTATATTACAACAAAATTACAGTTTTTTTTGCTTATCTGTCTATTTTTATATCATCAAATGTTTCTATTTGTAGACAATTCTTTGGTTATCGAAAATCTTCCATAGCTCTTTCCACAATTTTGTACACAAGAGGCGACAACAACAACACTCCTAATTAACAAACTCCAGCACATACACACACATATGCATTCACGTACACACACGTCGGGTTTGACTTGTACTTTTCATATGAACGCACAGAGGAACGGAGGCACGCCAGACCACGTGGCCTATGTGAGGACCAATTGTAAAAAAGAAACAACTTAACCCCTTTGTCCTCGTCTAAAATTCACATGGGCATGGTGTACGGTGGAATGTGTGCCACACGCCCTGTAGAAAGAGGGCACTTTTTCGCCACCCACATGTCTTAATCGCTTAATACCGTGATTAATAAACCTGCATGGTTGCCGAATTGTTTGTATTCAAACCATGTTAAACAGGTACCATTTAACTTATAGGAAATCCTCCATTAAACACTAAATTAATGTCAATCAAATCCCAGTTTTGTGTAATAGAAAAATAGCCTAACAATAAGGAGCCGATCAATCGGAGACCACGAATAATCAAACGCAATTCATTCTTTGCGAATCGAGCGTCTAACACGGGGGGGCTTTAAAAGGCAGCCACCTGCATTTATGCACCATGCAATACAAAGCGACATTCCTCTCACAATGATTCATTTATATCATCGAGAGACTAAAAGTGGACCGAGTGTCCCGGTGTCGCCTACCGTTATACCGTGATCCTGCGCTGTGCTGCTTTATCAAGAATGAGCCTTATCTCCCGAGCCCTTTTTTCCCTCCAGATTCCAAGAACATCCGAATAGTCGATTTCTCCCGAAGTGGTTGGAATTAGTTTCTACATTCGGTTCTCTAGCTTTATGATATTGCGTAAAACTCATACAGCTAGATAACCAAAGAGAAAAACTAATCCTTGGCTCTTAAAGGCACCGCCGCGTGCCGGATATGCAGCCTCTGTTGTGGTCACATGCGCTGTCGCGTTCATTCGCGTGAAGTGCCGATCATACACGCGCACACACAGTTGCAGCTATACTCTCATACAGCATTAGCGCAACGTGAGCATTAAAATAACATTCTATTTGCATAACCGTTACTCCTTAGACATGTTTTACGCACATTACACACACAGCCTTTACACGTTTTATTCTAAACGCCGTCCTTAGTACAGTACAACCAGGTGTGTGTGTGTGTGTGTGTGTGTGGCCCTCTCCAATATAGGCCGTGTTATATAGATTATCTGAATCCATACAATACGTTTCTTTTAGGATGCTTATAATTTATATCGTAAATAAACGCTATGGGATTTCAGATCTGACTGATAGCTAGCTAGCTAACCTTTGGAGTTCGTGTATATTACAGAATCCTGCTTAAATGTTACAAAAGATGGAAGTCATAGAAATGTAACGTTTGAACATGTGACTGTGTAGAATATGTTGTGTAAATTCCTTACAGTAAATATGTCCATTCACAAGCAACCATTGGATTGCTCGGCGTATACTAACCTTTATCAGTAAAGTGTATTATAGTTTTTAAATAATACTATAAGCTCTAAAATTATAGCCCAGTCCAAGGAGCCTATGCTATAAGATCACAAAATTGCCAGAACAGTTCACAACAAGCAAGTAACACATAAATCCAGAAACCACTCAACCCCAGTGATGAAGGTTCTAATGAAAACACTTGTAATTATAAACATGCAAAATAAATTACAGTTTCTAAATAAAAAAAAGACATTTTCGTTAACTTTCCTAAAACTAAGGCATGAAACATCCACGATAGCCTTTGTCGTAAAACTATTTGATTGTAGTAGCCTACTGATAACAATCACTGATAACAATCACTTAACATACTTACAATATTTCGCATACTGTTGTATTCCTTCTTTTCCGTCTGTGTCTTATTCCACGCGTCTAGATGAAAATATTAACTAAATTCTATATAATTCGGAGACTCCTTTTCGAGGAAATTAAATAAAATATAAAGGCCACGCTTTCGTACTATGCTGTGAAAAATAATGAGCCACGGGAATTCGGGAGTGCAAAATCTTTTCAACCTAAATAACAAAATGTTCCCATTTAGACTACAGCCTTTCTTCTTCTCTACGGCATTTTTTGTTTTATTTTCATCAGCATCGACCGAGCTATGAGCATCTTTCAGCAGTTTGGATAACGACGACGTGAAGGGAAAGCGACACGAGCTATAACTGTCCTCACCGGGGCCAGGAGTGGGCCACTGGGGGTCACCACGCTGTGTCATCATCCTTTCACCATGCTTATTGATAACACGCGGCTGAGCAATCTCACATTCTGAGCAGCTTCTTTGCAATTATTAAAACCTCACCCTATATCGTTGCCTTATATTTTACAACTAATTGTGTTCCATTTGTATTTATATATGATCTATTAAAATGAATAATAGTTCATAGTTAAATCGACATGTATATCTATAGCATCTGCTCTTAATAATATGCTCTTAATAATATGCTTCTGTTATCAAACACATTAAATCAAATGACGACCCATAAAATTCAAGATTACTCTACATCTAGACTTCATTTTAAACAGTCTATTGTATGCTTTATATTAACGATATTGTAAAAGGGGTACGTTTTATGTTGTAGTGTAATGTGTTCTAGGATGTAGTTTGCAGTCTTTGCATACAAAGAGAGAGAGAAAGAGAGAGAGAGAGAGAGAGAGAGAGAAAGAGAGAGAGAGAAAGAGAGAATTAAATATTAAATATTAAAATATTAGTGAAAATGTAATCGAAAACATTTTAGGCTTTAAATAGCAGATGCCGTATTTAATCGCTAATAAATGTGTATATTACGGTAAATAGTTGGTGTTAATTGTGGTAATGGTTCATTAAGAGCAGTATATTCAAGGATGTCTGTCAGTCAGATACATGCCTGCATGAGAGTGAATATTTAAATAAAAAGGCAAACAGAGTCGCAAAAATTATGCTATTTCGTTATTATTATGTTATTATTATTATGTTGTTATTATTATTATTATGATTATTATTAGGCCTTAAATACTGTTAAAATCACATTCAAGCAAATTAAAGCATACGATTTATAATATAAATTTAACAACAGAAACTTTACTCGATTATGTCATTGTATATTTGTATTTTCTATTGCATTTCCTAGACTGCTTTCTCTGAATCAAAGTACGTTAGCAGACTATAAGCAAAACATTGAAAAAATAATAACGAGGGCCTCTCTCTCTCGGTCGCTCTCTCTCTCTCACATACACACACACACACAAACACAACCAAACTCAAAAGAAGCTTCATTGGCATAACAAATAAGAGAATTCATAATGCCAAGCTTAGTTGCAAAGAAAGAAATACAAATGATAAAAACACAGAGAGCATTGCATTTACCAATTCCTGTAACAAATAATACAACAATCTATGGCCAGTGCGTTTCCAAACAAACTAACTACGCTGCCAACTTACATATTTTAATTGTGTTGTACAGTATTTTGTACGTTGACTAACGTAGTTAGTAAATATCCTTTTAGCTAGTTCATTAGGGCTGTTAAGCGCTCAGTGTACGCGCCTCTGTCCGTGGTGCTGAAATTACATTCATTTATCTATGTCACGATAAAAGCTTTACAAGTACTGTCTATTGAAAATCACTTTAATTTAACTTTTTTAAAAATAGATTTTTAAATACCTTATTCTAATGCGAAATTAATCTTTTCAATTAAACTGCAATTCTTTATTATTCAAATTATAAAAATAAATAACAATTCAATCTTTTGAATAGCAATATTGAGTTAAAAATTGCTTAGTTTTACATATACTCTGATCATTAAAAACATTGTTATTGTTTAATGGGTCCAATGTGTGCAATATGTGTTACTATGTTATAATTAGATAATTAGACTTAAACTTTTTGGTTAATTAATAACTCATAGTAAATATGACCAGAGATCAGGTAGTTCTACTGACACACACATACATTTTTATTTCCAGTCAGTTAAGTTCCTTTATATTTAGGATAAATATAGAATAAATATAGGATATCCAAAAAAAGAGACGTGAACCGTAATAGCAGTCATAATACGAGGACAATTTAAGAAGTAGTAGTTAAGTAGGTTACTTGTCATGAAACGAGAAACTAATGTATCCATTTGTTAACGATTCTGAAAAAAAGTTGACTGATTAATTAATTTTACGGAGTAGAACATTGCACTGCAGAACATTTTTTTCCCACAGACAACTGTTTAAGCAGGAACAAATGTGAGACTGAAAAGAAAGAAGTCAACATCAAGTTCAACAGCGTGCAGGCGATCATTAACATAACAATGGCGTCTGTGAGCACACAAGGCCTTTCTGAACAACAGATTCGGTCGTCAATGAGCTCCAGGACATTTTCCCAGGCTCGGGCTACAATCGCACAACTGTTTGCTTTTGTGGAGGAGCGGGGATTACCTCCATAGCCCTATGGCTCAATATTTCATCTCTGAACACCCGTGGAGACGAAATCATGAGCACAATTTCGTTCAAATTCAGCACATTAACTTTGAGCAAAAGACTTTCTTAAACTACAAAATACTGATTATAGGTTAATGGCCTTTTGCAAATAAATACTATGGAATAATAAAATAATCATTAATGTGAAGGCCATAATAGAGAAAACTGTACACTTTCACATAACTACAAAATGACTTATTTACAAAGAAGAGCTAGGTCAATATCAAATGCTCACACTCCAGTGACCTTCAGTTAACACACATATTCTGTCATATTTCTAAAAAGCCTTAAGAAACAAGCAAAATGTGTTCAAATTTTTTTTTTGTGATTTCTATGTTAACCTGACAGCAGGTTCTAGTCATCAGCATGCTAGTCGGAGGGCAGTAACGTGTAAACTGAAAGGTAAAACTAACCATGAGCAGAGGGATGTAAACAGAGTCATGAACCTATTGACCTAAAATATTGTTTTTTTCCTGGACATCACAAAAATACAAAGCAACATTCTCAGCTCCACAGCTGGAGGTAATTTATAGAATTATACAATATGTCACTTAAATCCCTGAAACAGACGGTTGTCCTTAATGACAGAGAGCTGTAAGAAGAAGAAGAAGAAGAAGAAGCAAGCTTATAATTTAAATAACTTACTGATTATGCATTTTCCTCATTGATACTTTGCTCACAGTTACAGGCGACTAGTGTCAAGGAAGGTTGGGCTATCCTTGGATAATCTGTCCCATATTAAATAAAGTATATTCGAGAAGAATTAGTGCTAAAAACAAGCTCTTATCCGAACCCGCAGGACTGTAAAATAAAACACCGGGATGAGTACGTTCTCTCGGAAACGCGCGCTCTCAGTCCCGCATGTAGGCGCGCGCACAGAAACGGTTGCTATGTTGCATATACTCAAAACGTCAAACCACAGTGCAAGGAAAGCTCTCATTGGTTTCCTGCCTCCGTACCTCAGCCATACGTGCGCCTGCGTCTTTGCGTCACTGACCTCAACGTGATGAGTTACCTCATAATTGAATACACACCTATTTTGGCATGACTATGTTTTGTATTTACGTGGCTTTTATTAAAACATGCAAAGAAGAAATTACAAAATACAACTAAATTAAAACAATAGCGTTTTAAAGTCATTGTGCATATTCACTCTTACTTCAAATTAAACGAATGCATTATTCACGTCTTATTCTCAGTTGTCAAACTTGTCTTGTCCTATACGCTTTATTTTAAATGATTGTTTTAAATCCCTTAGATCTCTAATTTAAGCCGAACTAATGATATTAAGCAGTCAAAAATATTTAGAACAGTATCTGGATTGCTTTTCATATTCACTAGTCATTATAAGAACACTGTTATTGTGTTGAGTTTGAACAAAGGTGAACGAAATGTAAGTAATTTCTAGATAAAAAAAGAAAATGAGAAAGTAACTGAAGCAGATGATGATAACCAATACAACGTAGTCATCTCCTGCTAATTTCCTTTTCAACCTATCGTTTCTGTTAAATAATAATTGTTCCATCTTCATAATTATAGCATTTAAAAATATATATAATTTCAATGCAATTAAAAAAAATATGTAAATAGCTTTAAATATTTTAATTCGGTAAGAATATGTTAAAAGCCTACAAAAAGCTAGAAATTAATCAAAATATCTTTTGGCAACACAAAGTGCTTGTCATTTATATTGTTCTTTAAAACAATTACAAACATCTGTATAAAGAACAAATATCTTAAAATTCTTATACTCATATATTTTTATACCAGTCGAGCATTTGGTTGTTATAGATGGTGTATTTTTCTTTCGGAACAGGGAATTGGTATAGTGTGTGTTGCTTTATTATGAAACTGCAAAGGCATTTAGCTCAGATTCAGGGTTCCAGTATGTTAATATTGCTATTTTTAATCCCAGTTAAAAAAAAGGTGTATATATATATATATATGTGTGTATATGTGTAAATGTAAGAATATAAGGATGATCAACTTTTTTTAACTGGGATTAAAAATAGCAATATTAACATACTGGATATACTATATATATAAACTATACTATATATATAAACTATATATATATAGTTTCGCAGGTTTAAAAATAAAATTTGCTTGTCGGGAAGAAGCGAATTGAACTGCCTGTGGATTGTGTATATTCAGAAACAGCCGCTGGAACAGACACAGACAAGGACAGACAGACACAGAAAGACAAACGGACACAGAAACAGACTGACGCAGAAAGAGACACAGACAGAAACGGACAGACAGGGACACGAACAAAGAAACTGACAGACAGGGACACGGACACATAAACAGGCAGACAGGGACACGAACACAGAAACAGACACAGCGACACTCGTCGGCTGAATGGAGTAGAGACTATAGATGATTGAACACACTCCGTGCTTCGTTATAAGCGCCTGTTCATTCATAAAGTCACATATAAACATTTGACAGTAGTATATAAAATAAACATAATATTCTTCGAGAAGATTGAAATCCTATATCTTAAGCATATTAGACAGAAATAAAAAAAACTCCCAATAGCAATATGTTGAAGACAATATAACACGAATATTTTCTCAAAGTGTAAACTAATTATCAGATGGTAAAAGCGACCTGTATGGCAACCACCGAATCATCTCTTTTTATTAATATTGCAATATGCCACTTTTGCATTGGAGGACAAAATAAATAACCAGCCAAACAAACAAACAAATAAATAAACGAATCTGTCTGATATCGCCTTGGAGACAAATCTAAAATAACAAAAATACTTTAAAAAGACTATAGATTTGGAGTTAATGAGAATAAAATATAGATATTAATAGATACTTTGTCAACTGGTTTTAGGTAATAGTGCAACAGTGATCTCAATTTTTTTCTGTCTAATCCTAATATATGCTAGAACATTGGTTTGCAAATTAAAAAGAGAGCTAATATAACGATTACACAAAAACAGGGAACTCAATATACAGAACTAAATAAGTTTATTAAAAATAATACTAAACGAGTATTATTATTATTATTATTATTATTTTATTATTATTTGAGGCATTTATGTATTAAAATCTACTTCAACATTTGAAGAGAAATAATAACCTCCACGTTAAGTTCTAATACAGCCCTGCTATAATGTGACTAATCTGGTGTATTCACCAATATCACACCAATTATTTTTAAGCTACAAGTATTTTCTAGTTGAGAAAAGCACTCAGCCTTCTTCAGAATTCAGTAATACTACTTCTACTTCTTCTTCTACTACTAACAATAAAACTACTACTAACAACAATTCCATTTTTATATGAACGGGACTTTGAACACTTCTGACCGGCTACTGTTGGCTCTAGGTCAAATTAAAGTAAAGACAACATAAACATGAAGTAAGGATAAAATATTTTCAGTTTACACTTGGACATACTGTATCTGCAGACCATTAAATTACAGCTCCAACACATCAGAATCATGAAGGCGAACTCAGATAAAGTCTGAAGCAGCATATTTTACAACAGGTGTTACAAAAGCTAAGTGAGTCTGAACACGGATTATTTAAATGCATTTAAAGTCTCATTTGAGCCGTTTCATGTTTATATAGCAAGAATTTAATTATTAGATTAGTCTGGATATAAATAAGTATGCAACTACCCAAATAAATAAATAAATGCATATATGAATAGTTTTATTTTACGTATCCAGGCTATTCTTGAACTATTTATGATTATGACTAATTCACTCTTTTTTCTGACTTACCTATTATCACAAACTATCTGCTTAGCAGAGAACAGACTAGTTGTGTATTATATTTGGATATAAACTCACCCGCCCGTGTGCCGTCAGCATCACCGTTTGTATCTCTGCGGAGTAATCACACACTGAGCTTTAATCGCCGCTGAGCAAAATTATATAGAAGCGAGAAGTGATATTAGCTCTTGATGATGGACAGGGAGGTGGGGGTGTTTAATTTCTAACTCCCTATTCTAAAACTCCCGAAGCTCCCCTCGGTCAAGTTCAAGCGCAGACATCCAGTGTCTCAGGGTTGTCCGAGCTTCAACCCATTTGCGCTGTTATTGTTTAATACTTTATACACATCACATGTTATATTAAATCAATATACTATTAAATAAAAAGGGTCATATGTAGTCTAATGCACTTACAAATACACAACTTACAAATTTAACCAAGCCTTTTACTCATGTTGTGAACATATGAATACATCTTAAGTCACGTTTATAGATTAAGCAGATAATACAGATACTATAGGCTAACTCGGGTTCCTCGTTTTGTCAACATGGTATAAGATTGAAATGTGCTGATTTGGCAACCAGGACTTTAATCAGATTTAAATATACAAACAAATAAAGCTTTGATACGTGCGTGCGTATGTGTGTGGGGGAAGCTGTGGGAGTGTCCTGATTTGCATATATTCAAATTAAGCGTGACTAATATGCATAACCATTGAACACAAGACTCTGACTCCCACCAGCGCCCCAGACTGGATATTTTTCCTTAGAGACACAGCTTATATTTATGAAGGAGAGGGCTGTGAATACATCGAGGACGACATTTGGGTTCATTTGTACATGTTATGTGTTCAGTTCTCATTGTTTGTGGGTGGCCATAAATTTGTCTTTCTAGAAATATCTAATGAGCACACTGGAGAAATATTTTTTTTCATACAATCCCAATTCCAGTAAAGTTGGGACATTGTATAAAATGATTTTACCCATGGCATGGGCACTAATACACCGCCATACCACCAGAGATGCTGGATTTTGAATGCTGCACTTGAGAAACGTTATTCACACAGTGGTGAACCTTGTCACAGCTTTTCAGGGATGCATCCCAAATACACAAACATGACACTCACCTGTTTTCAATTAACCTGTTCACCTGTGGAATGTTTCAAACAGCTATTTTTTGAGTATCCCTCAACTTTCCCAGTCTTTTCCCGTCCCTGTGTGAGTTATTAATATTTATATTGTTTTACTTTTCACCCTCTTCTTGTAATTAGCATTTTCTACAATGGCAAGGTTAATATTAAACTAATATATCACTAATAATAATATAAGTAATAATTATTGATTAATTTATTCATGGATTCATTCATTATCGTCTGGTTAATCCACATGGAGTTGAGGGCCAGCCAGTACTCACCCAACAACTCTGGGTGCAATAGAAGGACTCAAAAGTATGATTTGATTAAAAGACTTAGACATTTGCTCTATTTATGGAAATAGTTCAGAGGACACACTGGATAAAAGTAAAAGGAGTTAAATAAACTAAACAAATAATAGGCATCACTTTACCGCCTGTCAATTTGCTTCTAAAATCTCAAAACACAAGAAAATTCAGATTAACTAACCAACTCAAGGAAAATAATATGATCCACTTTTACAATATGTCTGAAATCATCTCATTCTGTGACACCTGAGAAAAATAAACTGTGCTTATCTGTTATGATTATGTGTGTCGCAAAGCTTATTTCTATTATTATTAAAAATTGTAAAAATCTATTTCTTTTCTATTTTTTTCCACAATTTTTGAGATATTGACATGGAACAAACACCAAAATGTATGGTTCAATTTGATGTTTAACTCTTGTATAAAGCTAAGACATACAGGGGTTAGACAATGAAACTGAAACACCTGGTTTAAGACCACAATAATATATTAGTATGGTGTAGGGCCTCCTTTTGCGGCCAATACAGCGTCAATTCATCTTGGGAATGAC
>JAOUQV010000004.1:8613891-8627837 GCA_028565295.1 Aspidoras spilotus | reverse complement strand
TTGAACCTTCACACTCTGCTCTTACTGGTGCAATGTGCAATTAATGAAGATTGGCCACCAGGCTTGTCCAATTTGCCCATGAAACCTCCCACACTAAAATGACAGGTGTTTCATTGTCTAACCCCTGTATATACATAAAAGTTTATAAATGTGATGGTTTACTTTCTGTGTATGATCTTTCCTAGAAATCTACCGTATTGTGTCACAAAAGCAGATCGCAGACAGGTCTGCACATGACGAGTCTCCTGGCAACAATGTAGTGGACATCAGTGTCCCCCCTACCACTGATGGGCTGAAAGGCAGCAAATTTCAGTGCTGCCAGAACCTGTGACCCCTCATTTTTCACAATCTATGGTGTTTCTTTCTCTGTTCTTTTCCGACTCCTTGCTTCATTACTGTGTATTGTGCAACCGCTGCTGCCCTAGCTCCAACTTCTCATGCCAAGTCTAGAATTCTCCCCTCTCCTGTGAAGTTCTAGATAACATTCCTTTCTTTTTTTTTTTAAGAAAACCTTTGTGTATTTTGTTCTATATTATATCTGAATTTATAATATGTATGAATTAGATTTGGAAGTGGTTTTGGTGGAGCGCTGATTGTGTGACCCACTCCTAAGTGAAAGGATGGTGAGGTATCAGTGTTTTTTCCGAGCTTCCAGCCACTTTGTGGAGTTTCTACTTGGAGATATCCAACACTAAGCAAGACTGCTCTTTAGCTGGTCCCAAAAAGGGATTCCTGATAGATTAACATTTGGCGGAAACTGCAGGGGCAAACATCAATATCTGGATTGTATAGATACCAAAGAGAGATTTAAATCACTTTAGTCGTGTATAAATGAACAGGTCTTGAACATTTCAATGTCAATTATTCTCTACTTTTCAGAGCAGCAAGTGACATTTCTGAGTGACTTCATATAATGGTTCTATAAAATGTGTTCAGGGCACCAGTTATAGCAGTCATGTGAATTTCATATGTTTCCTGTTAATCATACACATACAGGTTACAATGTAAATGACCCTTATCCCAGCTTAGGCTTTGCACTGTGAAGTTGAAGGAGCTGTTAACTGGAAGGCTCTGCTTGGGGATTCACTGTTCAAGCTGGTTAGCTGTCTGTGATCACATACAGTATGTGAACATGCATTGTCTGTTATTGGATTTTTGTTTTGAATTAACATTTGTGTTAAGGTTGAAAAATGCCTTATGTTTTCTCAAGCTGTGATTAAAAAATGCATTTATTAAAGCATGGTATTCTCACATTCATTAAATCAGTTGGTTGTTGGTTATAGAGTTATGCCAGCACTATAAAATAAAGTTATTATTGCACACTGTTAGTATTAATGTACTGCTTTTAGCTTTGTTCCAAATGTGTGATGTAATGTTTGTTTGTTTCTCCGTAAAACTATCAAAGAATTCAAGGGAATAGTGCATGATTTTCAAAAAAACGTCATCTTCCTGTATGAATACAAAAACAGAACCTATACACTTCCCAAGATACACACTTCCTGGAGTTGATCAAATGTATCCAAAAGCATGTGTGAGTAATTAAATTTTAGATTTTCGTTATGCTATCACATTTCAGCCCTTTATACTTTCATTTTAAATTCACTACTTCACTAACATTTAGATCAAGTAAAAAAAATAGAAGCAAGAAGATGCATGATCCATTAATTATACTTGTAACACCCAAACGGTTCTTGATTAACATTCAGTAACCATTTAAAATAATGAGTGATTCTGGGCTTACCTTGTAAACTCGTGTAACCTTTGCAGTCTAATCCTCAATTAAATCCTCCAGTCAAATGTAATTTGGCTCTCCCTTGTGCTAACATAATAGCTCTGACCTGCCATGACATGGGCTCCACAAGACCTCTGCAAGTGTAGTATTGGATTTGATATTATAGTCCTGTAAGTTTTGAAATGGAACCTCCAAGGATCAGACTTGTTTGTTCAGCACATCCCAGAAGATTGGGTTCTGGCGAATTTAAATCATCCCTAAACAATTTTTGTTGTGAATCTGCCCTTAGTGAATAAAAGATGGCATAAAAATGTGTACTTGCAGCAATGTTTAGGTATATTGTAGGTGCTCTCATTATTCTTTATTTTTATTTTCAATATTCCTTAATTCTTCATTAATGAATTTTACGTTCTACAGTAGCTCATCTGTGGGATTGGATCAGATGGACTCTCTTACAAACCCCTTGTTTATCAGTGGTAGGTACCATCTTGGATGTTCTCTCACACCATCATCTAACTATCACAATCTGGCACTTATAAACACTTCAAAAAACTGTACACTGTAAAGCGTTTGTTTACTTCCTGCTTGACAAAACCAAGCATTATTCACTATTATTTACTTACATACTTGAACCTGGTTAGGGTTGTGGGGAAGCCAGTGCCAAGCTAGCAGCACATCACTACTCCATTAAAGGGCACAAATACACACACACAAATGGCACTTTAAAATTTTCAGAGTGTGTGAGGAAACTGTAGCATGTGGATATAAACCCTCAGACCCTGAGAGCATAAAATCATCTAAAAATCGAACCCCCCCTGACAATAATATTACTGAATGCAATTAAATCATGGGTTAATATCAATGAACATTATCTTCAGAACCGAAAGCACTTTACACTGTTTCCCACGTTTATTGCAAACATGGCTGCTCAGATGTGATCTGTGAGATAGGGACAAGCCTACTGAGCTTCCCAATCTCGTGTCATGATTTCACCTAAAAAGTTGAATTCCAATGCTAATATTAAACATTTTTTCAAAATGTTTGACATCACGTGAATACGGGTGTATTTTGCTCTAGTGCCAACGTAAAATGTAGTTGATGTTCAGTATACTTAGGAATGTGAACGGTATCATTCATCCTACCAGAATTCGCGAAACGTACTTACGCACTCTCCGTCCGTCCGGTTTCTGCGTACGGCGAGCAGTAATCGAAACCGTCGGTAGGAGGCCTACAGTCCGTCCGTCTGTCTGGCTGAAAAAAGAATCTAGTCTGAGAGGTTAACCAGGCCAAATACAAGAGCAGTCATTTCCTATTCGTAACGGCATAAGTAATATGATTTATTTGAAGGAATTATGGGCACAAGAGGATAAGCAACTATGAAACTACAAAAGGTAAGAGGCGAACTCGTTCTCGCTCTTGTATTCTATGGTGTATTTTCTCTGACAGCGTATGAAGCTAGCGCAGATTAGCGGTACCGGCTAGCGAACTGTACGACTAGCTATATTTTATATTTTGGCTGTGAACACCAAGGGACGACGAATATTTGCAATGTGGTCTACGTGACTTCTTAGCAATTCAATACTGAAACGCGTGCAGGCGGAACTAGGCTTTGTAAATACATATTAGGGGATCAGCCAAGTAGTTTCTTCTTGTTTTGGTGTGACTCTCTACCTTGCTAAGCTAAATGGCCTTGATTACTCTATGTGGCTGTAAAACGTTGGAAATAACGGTCGAATCTGACCATGTACGTATGTTACGTTCACTCCGATGTTAATTAATCGACAGTATGTTTGTCTCAGACACGTAAAGTAACGTTTAAATAAGCCAGAGAGAAGTTTTAGTATCCACTGTGTCTGTCATTCAGTCAAATCAAACAGGATGAGCAAGTATGATCAGGAAGTCTCAGAATAATGTAAGAGAAGTGTGTTTATACACGTTAATCTGTAGTTATTCAGATGTCCTTTCTGTTGTGTTTGTGTCTGCAGATTTAGGACCCAGGACACCTGAGTTATAGGAGCTCCCCATTCCCCCTGGACGGAGTAGACATGACCACAGGTGAGTGTTGCCACCTGCCTGGCTCGTTGTGTGACTGCACCGGCAACGCTGCCCTGTCCAAAACCGTGGAGGAGTCGGACAACCGCAGGGCACAGTACGTCACGCAGGTCACAGCTAAAGACGGACGTCTGCTCTCCACCGTTATCAAAGCTCTGGGCACTCAGAGGTGAGCTGAGTGGCAATTTTATGATCTAGCAGTGTTGTGGGTTACATTTTGCATGGTATGACAAAAAATATGACAGTTTTGAGACGTATTGTGGAATGGAAAACATTTTTTAGTGGGTTTACAAAAAGATGCAGCTCTGAATTAGAAAGCAAACTGCATTGTACAAATTCCACCCTCTTTAAAACCATTCCTCTCTAACAACTGTATCTCAAAATTAGTTGGAAAAAGGTAATAACCCACCACAAAACCATGTCTTCTGCTATAGAACTGTAGAAATTAGTGTAAATCATTTAATTTGATGAAAATAAGAGAAATGCAGTTTTTATAAAAATCTAGAAGTTGCAGAATATATATATGAAGTGAACCTCAATCTCAAACACAGTTTTTTATTGTATTTTTCTTTCTAAATATACTCTATCGTGTAGTAGAAGCTGAAGGAACACTTAACAAATCTAACAAATACATTCTTAAACCCTTTTCTCAGTGATGGTCCAATTTGCCGGATCTGCCATGAAGGAGGCAACAGTGAAGGGCTCCTGTCGCCATGTGACTGCACAGGCACGCTAGGCACGGTGCACAAGAGCTGCCTGGAGAAGTGGCTGTCCTCCTCCAACACCAGCTACTGTGAGCTGTGTCATACAGAGTTCACCATTGAGCGCAGGCCAAGGCCTCTCACAGAGGTAAACTGACATCTGTCTAGCTGGCTTGGTTATGGATAGGGTTGGGTTGTTTGTATGAGTGTACAGGAGGTGTAGGCATGGCAAATATGGGTATGGTACACATGGCAAACATGGGTATGGTATACAACACAGTTGGCACAACCGTAAGAGATTTGAGACTTGATTTGGAACTTTCCCTAAGAGACAATGCATCCGAAACAGTGCTTCTATTTTTCCAAATTTTGTTACGTTACAGCCTTATTCCAAAATGGAAAATTCAATCCCATAATGAAATTTTTGCAAATTCCACTTTGTCATCATGGGGAAAATTTTTTAATCCATTTGGAATCTGTCTCAGAAACGGGACTTGCAAAAAAGACCATCTCCACTTTCTGCATAAAGGTAAATAAAGTAAATGTTTATACTTAATACCAATCTGACAGAACAGAAATGCCAACTTCTAAACTACACGTAGCTCCAGTGCTCAAGAAACTAAACAATGGCCAAAAAAACTAAAATGTTTTGGCCTGTTAATAGCATTCATGGAGGGACAACTGTTTACTTCTAATTGTTTAGCAGATAATTCCATAAATCATATGAAGTAGTATTAAATAATGGAAACCCAGGTATTGCACATTACTTACCCTTACTTGGGGTATTAACCTACGTTATATTTGGCTTCAGATTAGTGTTGTCATAATACTTAAAAATGTAACTTCCATACGATACTTTGAAAAATTTTGAAATTTTGATACTATTTCGATACCAAAGTCAGACATATTGCTTATCTGCCTTTCAAAGCTAAAATTACTTATTTATTTATAAGCTCGATTCCAAAAAAGTTGGGACAAAGTACAAATTGTAAATAAAAACGAAATGCAATGATTTACAAATCTGAGAAACTAATATTGTATTTAACAATTGAACATAGACAACATATAACATTTTTTAATTTCATGCCAAATATTGTCTCATTTGAAATTTCGTAACAGCATTACATCTCAAAATGTGATGTGACGGGGCAATAAGAGGCTGAAAAACCAAAACCAGTTTACAACTCATTAGGTCAATTGGTAATAGGTCATTAGCAAGACTGGGTATAAAAAGAGCATCTTGTGGTAGCAGAGACTCTCAGAAGTAATGATGGGAAGAGGATCACCAGTCCCCCTAATTCTGTGCTCAAAAATACAGTGTAAAACCATACTGAGTGCCTGTGATCTCCATGCCCTTAGACAGCACTGCATCACATATAGACATACTTCTTTATTGGAAATCCCAAAATGGGCTCAGGAATATTTCCTGTGAACATAATTCACTGTGCCATCTGCCGTTACCAGCTAAAACTCTATAGTTCAATGAAGTCGTATCTAAACAAGATCCAGAAACACAGACGTCTTCTCTGGATCAAGGCTCAGTTAAAATTGACTGTGACAAAGTGGAAAATCGTTCTATGGTCAGACGAATCAAAATTTGAAGTTCTATATGGAAATCAGGGACGCCATGTCATTAAGACTAAAGAGGAGAAGGATGATCCAAGTTGTTATCAGTGCTCAGTTAAGAAGCCTGCATCTCTGATGGTATGGTGTTGCATTAGTGTGTGTTGAAGGACACTATCAATGCTGAAAGTTATATCCAGGTTGTAGAGCAACATATGCTCCAATCCAGACAATGTCTCTTACAGGGAAGACCTTGCATTTTCCAACATGACAATGCCAATCCACATACTACATGAATTACAGTATCATGGTTGCGTAGAAGAAGGGTCTGAGTACTGAACTGGCCAGATCTTACACCTATAGAAAACATTACATTTGTTCATTTTCTTAGAATTTTTATTTATTATTATTTTTATGAGATTAAAATTATTTTTGTTACCATCGTAGGTTTTTCTTTCATTAACTGAGGGGTATCAACAATTTTGTCCATGTGTGTACTTTTATATATATATATATATATATATATATATATATTTTTGTTCCATTACAGTGGCTGAGGGACCCGGGGCCGAGAAATGAGAAGCGCACACTGTTCTGCGACATGGTGTGTTTCCTTTTCATTACACCCTTGGCAGCAATATCAGGCTGGCTGTGCCTGCGAGGGGCCCAGGACCACCTGCACTTCAACAGTCGCCTGGAGGCTGTGGGCCTCATCGCCCTTACCATTGCTCTCTTCACCATCTATGTCCTCTGGACTCTGGTAATCTCAGCTTTTCTGTCACACACACAGAAATTCAGCTCCTAGTATGTTGCTAGGTTTGACTTCATCATCACACGCGAACACACCACAAAGGAATGTGGATAAAACAAACAATATGTAATATATTTACATGTTTAAAAGCTTCTTGGTGCAAAATGGTGTTTAAATTGACAGAGCATTGGAGAAAAATCATGAGAAAGATCGGATTGTGTAGGTATTTGGGTTAATTCCTGATTAAAGTTCAACAGTTCTGACAATATTGTATTTTTTTATGTACTTGCTGTAATATTAGCACTTACTGTATTAAGTGTGGGTATCCAAAATTATTGTACTGCGGGTCACATACAGTATATAAAGGGCTGGGCCTCTCGATTTGAAGTGTATTTAAAATTTGGCAAACTAAGCAAAGAGACAGCTTAATTCAAGTGAATTATTCATTTTCCCATTGCATCTGAAATTTTCTTCGCTCACTTGCTATCTGCACTTTATTTCTGCTGCCATTTTGTCATCTACTGCTAAATATTTCTTTGATTCCTCTTTGGTGTTAAGAATGTGCGTGCCATATTCTAATATGTGTATGGAATTAGCTGGGGGCCCAGCTATAGTTTAGATACCCCTGGTATACAGAAAAATCTAGATAACCACAACTTAAGCACTCTTCATGATCAAAGATTTCACAAACAGATTTTAAGAATTTTTAAGTATTTATATTTAATACAAATATATTCCATTATATTTGGCAAAGTCTTCTGCAAGGAGACCATTAATTAACGTTTAATGGAAACAATCTCCAGCATCAGTGCTTTCTGAAAGTCAGTAAGCTTTCTACCATTTAGCCTTGCATTTTCCAATTGGTCACTAAATGAACCCTTGTGTAACCTAATTTGCACATCATTATATTAGGGTAATATATCTTGATTACTCTCTGTTGTGTTTGGGGATGATGCGCCCCTTTTTCCTATAGTGGTTATGATGATGCTGTAACTATAAGATTGGCTATGGTTTTCTATAGTGCAGTGTGAGACTGGTCAAGAGTTGTAATGTGTACACATGGGCCTGGATCGGGTTCAAAATGTTGGGACACATCGAACAAGATACCATTGATTATTTTTACAACCAACGGTGTTGATCTTTACATGTCATTTATCAGTATTAAAGGATTCAAATATGACTTGTGCTGGATAAAGAATATTCATGGGGGATTTTGCTGACAGGAAGTGAACATATGGCAGGTCATACCCAATTATTTTTGTCTTCTATCAGAAGCACGCAGTGATGGTGTAGATCAGTGGTTCTCAACAGGGGGCATACTCCCTGGACAAAAAATCTCATTGGAAATGTAGCAGATTCCCCCATGTTAAAATGTAAGCGGTTGGGCAACAGTCTTATTAAAGACTACCCTTCGATATTATCTTCACCCTAGCTGCTAAAAAGTGACGGTGGTCTGAAGGAACTCTTTACCTCCTTTCACCTTTTGCAATGATGCATGAATACTATCTTTCATAACTTTGTGATGTTGCCTTAAAGATTCTCCTCGCTTTTGCTTGTGTGAGGCAGGGTTTTTAAAAACATATTGGAGTGGCAGAGGCTCTCAGAAATAAAGACGGGTAAAGGATCACCAATCCCCCTAATTCTGCGCTGACAAATAGTGGAGCGATATCAAAAAAGAGTTTGACAGTGTAAAATTGCAAAATGTTTGAATATATCATCATCTACAGTGCAAAAGATTCAAAGAATCTCTGTGTGTAAAGGTCAAGGCCGGAAAACCATAGTGGGGCCTGTGATCTTCAGGTCCTTAGACGTCACTGCATCACATACAGGCATGTTTCTGTATTGGAAATCACAAAATGGGCTCAGGAATATTTCCAGAGAACATTATCTATGAACACAATTAAGTGTGTAATCTGCCATTGCCAGCTGAAACTCTATAGTTTAAAGAAGAAGCTGTATCTAAACAAGATCCAGAAGGGCAAACGTCTTCTCTGGGCCAAGGCTCATTTAAAATGGACTGTGGCAAAGTAAAAAATATGTTCTGTGCTCAGATGGAAGTAGGCCATGTTGATCCATAAACAAAATCTTTAGGACTAAAGAGGAGAAGGACAACACAAGTTGTTATCAGTGCTCAGTTTAGAAGCTTGCATCTCTGATGGTTTGGGGTTGCATTAGTGTGTGTGGCATGGGCAGTTTACACATCTGGAAGGACACCATTAATGCTAAAAGGTATATTTAGGTTCCAGACGATGTGCCTTTCATGTTTTTTTAACATGATAATGCCAAACATTCGGTGCATGATAAAATAGAAGATATGACAAAAAAGGCCGATCAACTAGAATCCTACATTAGACAAGAATGGGTTAACATTCCTATCCTTCAACTTGAGCAACTTGTCTCCTAAGTCCCCAGATGTTTACAGCCTGTTGTAAAGAGAAATAGGGATGTCTTACAGTGGTAAACATGGCCTTGTCCAAATTTTTTTTTGAGATGTGTTCTCAAAAAATTTTAAATCACCTAATTTCTTAGTTTAAACATTTGATATGTCATCTATGTTCTATTCTGAATAAAATATGGAATTTTGAAACTTCCACATCATTGAATTCCATTTTTATTTACAACTTGTACTTTGTCCCAACCTTTTTCGGAATCTGGTTTGTAGATATAGCCTGGTAATGATAAAAGGCCTACCACTAGGTCTGCTGATGATGATGATGATGATAATAATAATAATTGACATTTATAGCAATATCCTAGTAATGGTAATATGTCTACCATCAATGATGATGATCATATTATTAATAATAGTGTAGGCTTAACAGTAATTGCTTAGCCTACATATATTTTAGATAAAAGGCTGAATACCCCTAGTGTAGCTGATAATCGGTCAGATTCTGTAACAATTGTCTATACCCCATTTAGGAGAATCATGGTGTGTGATACTTAAAGCGCTTAAATATAGTGGAGGTTTATGGATTATGATGGCTTCTTTTGAGATTCGAGGTACTCCTGCATCATTGTTTTGAGGTCGATGTCATTGTTTTCACATCGTTTTACAATGCAAACCACATTATTTCAGGGCTGTGACTCATGATTTCCAGAACTAGTCAAATAATTATTTATTTGAAACGAAGTATGAGCAGAACTTATTCAAAGTATTTATATAAATAATGTGTGCATTTATTGTTGGTAAAATATATTTGTTAATATCCAGTAGCAGGTTACTGTTTAAACTTCATGTGCTGAAGTCTGAAACATATTTTAACAGGATTTTTTGAGTGCAGATGTTGGGAGAATCCAGATGTTCTTGAATGTGAATCTCTGTGGGTGTATTGTGCTGAATTCCAGGCTGTTTTTCATGGCTAGATGCATTAAAATAATATGAAAAACATAACTGAGAATGACTGATAGCTTGGGGTCACTATCCATATAGACTCATTTTATATAGAAGATGTATAGACAGCTTTTATTTAATAAAACACAGATGGGATTTAATACAAAATGTTGTATAGTATTGTGTAGATACCTTGTGATGTTTATCAGATTTACATTAATAATCTTTACTAATTATTGATGGTAGACGTAGATTTGTGGTCTGGAATAGCTGTTTTCCTCAATCTGCAAATATTCCATCTTATCGTTTGCTCTGGTTTGTGGCAACAGGTTGCTCAGGTGGTCAAATTCTCCAGAGATGTCTTGGTTCATCTTATAACACCCAGATACCTGGTACCGAGTTCTACCGTGACATCCCTAATCAGGACCAATGACAATTTAGCCGATCTTCTCTCATGGAGATTTTCTGATACTGCAATGAGAGCAGTCTCAGTAGAGTGTGATGGTGTACAGGGAACATTTTGAAAACCAACTTTTGTCTGTAGAACAACATCTGGTATATATTAAAGCCAAGGCATCACCTGCTCTGGGCGTTGGAATTGACTGGTGACATTGAGCTGGAATGAGGCAAGCAGAGGTAGATGACAAGATGACTGTAGCTTTTCTAACCAAGCAGGATATGCTGTCATAAATGACCAGATTGACTTCACGGTTCATATTTACATTTTTAATTCATTGCATTTTTAAAGCAAAGCTAAGATTTGTCTTGTCTTTTTAGTGCCATAGTGATAAAATTAAAAACAAGCAGTGCATCAAAAGTGACTGTCTATGTTTCACATTACTACATTTGTTCCTTTATTTTGACCTTTAACTGAGCGAATCTTCTATTTTTCACAGGTGTCATTCCGCTACCACTGTCAGTTGTACTCCGAGTGGAGGCGAACCAATCAAAAAGTGCGCCTGCTCATTCCTGATGCCAAGGGTGCCCACTCTACCCAGCATTCCTTGCTCTCTACGAAACTGCTGAAAAAGACATCAGATGAGACTATTGTATGAGATTATCAGTATTTTTGTGTGGGTGTGGAAAATGACACAGTGTTGATATTAAACGTGCTAAAGGTTCTTGATGCATTATGTCATCAGCTGGAGCCCCAGCACTTTTGGATGCATTCTTTTTCTATTTAACCATTTTCTAATCTAAGTATGTGAGCATTTTTTTATTTTCTTCCCTTGGCTACATCTCTTTTTGTTGTGTGTGTTCTTTTTAAGCTTATATGAGTTGTTTATGGTTTAGGAATGACTATTTATTTGCCTACACAGCGATCATTAATGCCCCACACCACATAAGTTTGCATCAGTAGGGACTTTGTTAGTAGAGGTAGCCAAGTAAGGAGACAAATCCAGGAAAGCAGGAGTAGCTGCCAAAGTTTCTAGGTTTTTTGTGTTATTTCCTTAGAATATGTGACAATTGGTATATATTATAAGAGCTTTAACACTTGAAGCATCCTGTGTGTTGGCCCACGTGGTGATTATAAAGTGTTACAGAATGGCAGGACCTTCTTGTGAGGCCTGCTAACACTTTGGATTATAATGGAGTGAGATGAGATTCTATTTACATGCTTCTAAGGAGAAAATACAAAAAATGAGTGCAATAAATTCCTTTCCTTTTACAACCCAGTGTGAGGTATAGTGTCCTTACATGCTTAGTTATTTCTGCATGAGTATTTCAAATCAAATTTTATGATATTAGCGACTGTTAAAGTTGCTAACTCAGATTTTGTCTATGGATCAACATGGGCTACTTTCATACAGAAAGCAGCGTATGGTGGTTCTACAGTGGTAGCACTTAAATAGCATAAGTAGCCTAGATGTGCGCTGATGAGTTGTATGTATGCCTCTAGGATTCATGGGAAGCATTATGTTTATTTTTGAGGTCATTTTTGTGACGGATGTTTCTGTAATTTTAAATGTTACAGCTGCATGTGGCTGTATGAAAGGGCAGAATGTGTTTGTGAGAATGTGTATATTCACTTTGTTCTGTATTTTTGTTTTTGTACCATTTTTACATTGTTAAATATTCAGTCATTTGGGGACATTTGTCTAACAGCAGGAAAACTGTAACTCCATTTATAGCACTTGAGTACAGCCAAGGTTATCATCCTGAATGTTACAAGTATGTGCAAAATGTCATCAGCTTGAAGCGAGACCTGCGTCGAAATTGATGATAGATTCTCCTCCTAATGGCTCTGTGGACCCCTTGACCAAAGTGTAGCCTTTATGCAGTTATCGAGGGACCATTACCTTCTATTACCAGTACAGACATATTTGTAATGTTCTAGGGGGAAAAAATTATCTGGACAGGCGTTGTACATTTGTAGCTACATTTCATGTCTGTGTAATGGACTCAAAGCAACAATTCTTGCGGTGTGTGTGTGTGTGTGTGTGCGACAAAGGTTGGTGGTCAGTAATAGTCAGGAATGCACTCAAAGCAACAATTTTTCTGGATGTTCAGGATGTGTGTGATGCTAAGGTTAGACAGTGCCACATTTGAGACTAGGGTGAGTAAAAAGAAGATTAAAGATAAATCCCTCATAGTGCTGTTTGCGCTGTTCATCTTGATGTACTTAACGGTGTAAAAAACACCAGTGTGTATGTGTGTGTGTTTTTTGGAGGTGTGCGTTGAATGCAAGTGTCAGTTAACACTCTAAATGAACTCTTCTTGAGATAATGTTAAGGTTTGGAAAGTGTTGTGCAATACTAAAAGCTTTCAGCATTAATAGTCATTTTTAACTTGAACTTCTGAGAAGGAATCAGCTGTTGCACAGAGAGCTCTCTGCAACGTTATCGTCCAAGTAACATTTTTTGAACTGATCATGGAAGCTTAACTAAGCGATGCCATGAAAAAGGTCACAGAAGCTAAGTACAAATTCACTACTTAACTGTTGCTCCTAGTTACGTTGTCTCATTAGTGTGCTTCTATCAGACTTGTCTTGTTTTCCTTTTCTGATCATGTATTCATTATTTTGCAATGTGAGGTCATTACATTAAAACTGCTTGAGTACAATGGCAGCAATATTAGAACGTACTTCTTGTCTATAACCTTTATCAGTACATATTTGGTGTTGCATTGCTTTTTTTTTTCCATGAGTTTTCTCCACTATGCAACTTGTCTGATTCAGTAGCCAAAAGGCTTTATTCTGATCTTAATATGGCTGACACAATTTATTCCTTTCAGCCTACAAACAAAAATGCATGCTTTCTGTTTTATTTGTTTAAACATATTGCACTTTTATTAGTTTATGTTTGGAAATGTGTTCGCTAACCTTTTCCAAAGAGGTTAAACTCCCTCACTGATATTTGGAGAGCTGGTCCACTTTGCATTAATTAAAATAGTGGAAAAGACCAAGCTCTTGATATAAAATCTAAGCAAATTTAAAAATTGTACACAATATTATTTGTTTTGTCATTGCGTTTTAATGTATTTAGACAGTATATATCATTTGCAATGTATGTCTTTTATTTTATGAGCACCATATTTTTATCACGATATGCTGTTTTTGGAATACTATTATATTTATGTAGTGAAGTGGATAAAGACTGGTGTGTCTGTATTGTCCTCGCAAAAATGTGTTGGTGCTTGCAATCAGCCAAGAAATGTGTGCAAAGCAAATTAAAGATGATGCTCTGGATATTGTCTATGTTACTTTTTGCATTACTTCCTACTTTTGAGTTCAGTGAGAGTTTCTTACCTTACAGAGCCCTTATGTATATTTCACCCACTAACAGAAATCCCTGGGATCCCCCAAAACACTAT
>JAOUQV010000004.1:8404422-8414803 GCA_028565295.1 Aspidoras spilotus | reverse complement strand
ACTGCACGGATGGGTTAAATGCAGAGGACCAATTCCGCTGTGTGCAAACATAGTGGCAAAATGTATTACTTTCACTTATTGATGAACGAGAACAGAGGAGAATGGCCAGACTGGTTTGAGATGACAGGAAAAGTACAGTAAGTCAAATAACCACTTTTTTCAACCAATGCATGGTACAATGTGTCAAACCTTGAGACACATACAACAGCAGAGGTGCACCACAGACATCAGTGGTTAATTAAAAGCAACAGATCCAAGCTGTAACCATAACAACAATCATCTAATGGTTTCTAATGTGTTAATAGTTTGATCTTGTTAAGTCATGGCTCAATGATTCAAGCTCTGGGTTACTGATTAGAAAATTGAGGGTTCATCCCCAGAAATGCCTAGCTGCATGTATCTGTTTTGCTCCATGAGCAAGGCCCTTAAACCTCTCTACACTAGGGAGCTGCGTCATGATCGACCCTGCCATCTGAACCCAGATTTACTAGAATCTTTGGAAAAATCTCTGTGTTGAAGCATATTTGTGAGACCTACTTCTTCTTCTTTTACTGTGTTATAAGTTAGCAAAAAATATTTAGCTGCCAGTAAGTAGTCGTGATAAGAAAGTGAAAAACCACGTGCATATAATGAGTTTAGTTCTGTTTCACTTTATCCACCCCTGATATTATCACTAATCAAAGGCAGTCAGTCAATCTCACCAAGATCACTGAAAGGGTATTCTCATCTCAGACTGTTCTAGTCTTTCACTAGACATCTCTTCCATTTTAGAGCAGCAGCTTTGACTCACTTGTGAGAATTGAGCCTTTGTGCTCACGTGCCATTCAACAAGAGTCCCATTGTCTTAACTCCTGGTAGTGAGGGGTGCATTGCTGAGCCGTTATTGTGAGAACCTTTGATTGTATTAGGACGACTTCATCATAAACAGTTTCCCATGTGATTTAGAATTTTAGCATCACAGATAGTGAAATCATCAGGGGCAGTGGTAGCTCACAGTTTATGGCGAAGAACTACTGTCCTGAAGGTTTGAGTTCAAATCTTACCTCTGCCAAGCTACCATTTCTGGGCCCTTCAGCAAAGCCCATAACCCATAACTGCTCAGTTGTATGAATAAGATCATCTGCCAAATGCTATAAATGTGAATGGTTTTCTAATCATGTAATCTGTTCAAATATTACTTGAATAGACTACACAGCATTTAAACAATCATATTTCCTAGATCCGTCAGTGTATGGATATTTCTCTCCAAACCCAGCCAGCTCCAAATGTCCCTCTACGGGATTTTTCTGTAGATTGATCTGTACCATTGCTTATTCTTTATAATACCACTGAGAGTGTTCACCTGATGCTGTTGCCTGTCACTCAATGCTATTTTTCTACCTTGTTTATTACATAAGCACTCTGTGTGCTCCTTAGCCTGCTAGGCCTTGACCAAAATATTACAGCAATGGTAATATATCAAATTGAAAAAAGCATATGCATATGTACATCCCAGATCAGTAGCCCTAATATCTAGAAAGACATTTCCTGTCTGGGCTTTATTGTGTAGCAGAGTCATTTGGACGGTAGTATAAAAGAGAGCACTGACATGAAACTTGACAGCTGTGTCTGTCTGCAGGGGAAAGTTGCTACAGATGGTGAAAGAATTAAAAAATAAACTACCGTATGGCTGGTGGAATATAAACGAAAGACTGGTGTTTGAATACAGGACCTTCTCACGTTCTGTATCTGTGCCTCTGTGTACGTCTGGACATGATTGTTCTTATAATAAGAAATATGCTACCGTACTTCATTTGCTTCTCTGTCCTCATAGCCTTTATTCCCATCTGCTCATATTTTTTAGTTGAGCTAAAATTCCTTTCATTATAATTAAATCTATAGTTTAATTTCTTGGATTTCATGACCCCAATACTGACACATGTCAGTATTGACATATGTAAGACATAAAATATTGCACTTGTTGGTTCATTATATAGATAGACTATTGATTATGTATATTTTATTAATTAACACAATATTGCACCACACAATTGTACAAATATACCCAGCAGCTTGGTTGGTTTTAATAGGGACAACTCAGCCTGCAGCTCTTGAGAGTTGACTTCCAGGTTACTCCGGTAACTCTTTCTGTGCCTGAGCAATGAAGAGCTGACCTGTTCCTCTTTGTGATGTTCAGGGGGTATATTCAGATCTCAGCAAGAAATCTTTTTTAGATCTTTTGTACAGATTATAACGCTAGAACCTGTCAATCTTATTTGACCTCAGCAGCTATTTGACTACAGCAGTCTGAGAGCAAAGTGAGATGCATTTTGGATTTAATTAAACCGGTATTAATTTTGGTGCTTCACTGTTAGTGAACAAGTTGAGATTGGAACAATGTTCTGCTTATGTTAGGAAATGATCCTGACTTTTTGATTTCTGTCCAGATGGCGGCCACTACAAAGCATCCATTTGCTAGCAAAATGTTTGCTCTTTAGTCAAGGTTACTTGTCATCTTTATTTGTTTTTTATTTTCTTGGTTTTTACTTTTTGTCATATGTTGTTTTTAATAATTAAAATGGGTGATGGTGGTGGTGAGGTTGCAGGCTAAGTGTAGAACTGACTCTAAATTATTGAACTATTTATCCCCAGAAAAGCCCTCGTCCATGCCTTCATGCCTCTCCATCTGTTTGTGCTGAAGAAATAGAAATACATAAGTAAATACAGATATTAAGGTTATGAATCCACACCATCAATCCACGCCTTGGCATTGCTTTTTAGTTCTCTGGCAACCATGACTCTATTTGAACACAGCACATGCTGCTTCATATTGGAGTATATTGTCTATATATTCTGTAAGGGACGCATAAATACTCTAGTTTTAACCAAAGCAGTCATTTCTTATCATTTTTAAGCATGTATTTAGAATAAATATAATGATCGAGTGAATGTGTTAGAGGCAGCAGTATTGCTGTTATTATTGCACAAAATGTTGGCCCAGTATTATTGAGACAGATTTCAAATAATAGATTGGTATTTCATTTAAAACAAATGATCAGATTTACTATCTGTCATTTAATGTAATTAAATTGGTCATAATATTTAGATTAGCCTAAGAGGAATTGATTCAGTTGAAGGAGTAAAAAGATGTTAAAAGCTGTTTCTAATAATTTCGTTATTATGTGATTATGACAATTGATTTTGCTGCATATTTAATATTATGTACGAGTTCCTTATAAAAACCCCGAAATCTATTTAAAATATGCAGTACCTCCTTTGAGTCAGCTAAAGGTCCATGCCGGCCCATTGTTTCCAACCTTTCAATATTATTGGGGCATGAGTTATAAACAGAAGAAAAGTTGTTAAGATGCTAGTAGGAGGCATCACTACACCAGCTGTGAAGTCATCTGAATTCCATTTAAATAGCAGCTTTTTTGTAATCAATACACTTCCTCTGGTATGGTGCCCCATGAATCTTGAATGAGCCCAGCTTTTTTTCTGCTTTTGTGAAAAAGCTCCTTCTTCGTAATCGGCTGTCATGAGTCTCGCCTATCCCTGCACTTCAACAATAAAACTGTTTTCACAGAAGAAACAAAAGCGCCACTTGATTAGCTGTGAACCATCTGGGAACGCGGAGCTGTGTGACGAAGCTAATTGGTTATATCTGTACAAGAATGGGTGAGAACCTCTCCTCGTATGCATGTTTTGAATGAGTGGACTGCTTAGTAAGACCTCTAATCACACTTTGTGGTACCCACACCCATCCACCCTTTGTTTGGTGGTCTGAGTGATGAGCCTGCTAGGCGGCAAGGGACAAGAGAGAGTCAACCATCTTGCAGATACTTCACCTTGACAGTCTGTGGCATTGAATAGACTTGCCACTTTACTGTGAAATATAGAATATTGTATTCCTAATCCTAATACACAGTGGGACTATAAATAGTTTCGTTGTGTTCTGCAGTTTATATATTGACCAAAAGATTCTATGCATGACCAAAAGACATATGTATGCATTCCATTGAAAAGAATGTCTTCAAGGCATCTATACAGTGTCCGGAAAGTAGTCAAAGCACCTCACTTTTTCCACATGTTGTTATGTTACAGCTTTGTTCCAAAATGGATTAAAATCATTTTCCCTCAGAATTCCACACCCAATAATGACAACGTGAATACAGATTAGATTTTTTGCTAATTTATTAAAACATTAAAAAAAACATATACATAAGTATTCACAGCCTTTTTCATGACACTCAAAATTAAGTTCATCTGCTTCAGTTGTTTTGAAAACTTGATTGAACATGATTTGTAAAGGCACACACAGGTCTATATAAGGTCTGATAGTTCACAGTGCATGTCAGAGCACAATCCAATCCATGAAATCCAAGAATTGTCTATAGACCTCCAAGGGAGTTGTATTGGGACAGAGATATGGGGATGGAGACAGAGAAAAAGCTTTGAAGGTCCCAATGAGCACAGTGGCCTCATCACCTATAAATGGAAGATGATTGGGGGGTTAGGTGCCTTGGCCAAAAGCCTCTTACGCCATAAAATGATTTGATAGAACCGGGAATCGAACCCCAAGCCAAATATCTTAGTGAGAGAGGGGACAAAGAACACTATGTTCACGGTGACACAACTTAAACATTGCTATATGGATAGGGCAAACCTGCCAGAAGGACAGACATTACTGCTGCACTTCACTTATCAGGCCTGCATGATAGAGTGGCCAGACGGAAGTAAAAGACAAAATATTTTTGCTTGGATTGCTTTTGCCAAAAGGCACCTAAAGAACTCTCAGGCCAAGAGAAACAAAATTCTGTGGCCTGATTAAACAAATATTGAACTCGGTCTAAATGCCAAGCATCATGTCTGAAAGAAACCATGCACCATCCCTACAGTGAAGCAAAGTGGTGGGAACATCCTGAAATGTTTTTCAGCAGCTGGAAATGGGAGACTAGTTAGGGTCAAGGGAAAGATAAATGCAGCAATGTATAGAGACATTCTTGAAGAAAATGTGCTCCAGAGCACTCAGACTTGGGTGAAGGTTCACCTTCCAACAGGACAACGACCTGTTGCCCTGTTGTCACACAGCCAAGATAACAAAAGAGTGCCTTCGGGACAACTCTGTGTATGTTTTTGAGTGGCCCAGCCAGAGCCCAGACTTGATCCTGATTGAACATCTCTGGAGAGATCGGAAAATCACTGTACACGCCCCATAAACATTATAGAAATTGAGAGTTTCTGCAGGGAAGAATTGGAGGAAACTTATAAAAATAGGTGTGTCAAGCTTGTATCATCATATTCAAAACGGCTTTAAAGGTGCTTCAACAAAGTATTTGGCAAATTCTATGAATACTTATTCACATGTGATTTTTTTTTTCATAAATTTGCAACAAATTCAAACAACTTTTTTTACTTTGTCATTATGGGATATTGTGTGTAGAATTTTGAGGCTCTAACAAAATGGGGAAAACATTTGAGTGCTCTGAATACTTTCCAAATGCACTGTACAAGCTAAATATACATACAAGAATAAGCAGATTAGGTTTGTAGGAGACTTTTCCTAGAAAGCTGTAGCTGCTGGGGAGAAGGTCAAACATTTCCCTCCTACACATGACCACATGCAACATGTTATAGAAAAGCCTGCTTTGCCTCACTGCTTGCAAGAGGAGTGAAGTCACAGTTCAAAGTCTAATGTACTCCGATATGGAACAAATCACTTATAGGACCTTGGTACTCTACTGCAGTGGAAGACCGATACAACTATTCTTTTAGTGACCTGGCAGGCAAAAATGACCAAAATGATTAATCAGAATCATATATTTATGTCTGTTTTAATACACTTTTATTAGTTTTACTACTCTCTTTACCTGTAATTTCACAATCAGAGTCAATTGTGTTTGTCTGAAATTCAATCGATTAGTACAATGAAGTTTTACTGATAGACGTTGTAATAAGCTTTAAAATTTGGATTAGAAATAAGTTGGTGTAGTTAATACTTGGGTTACTTAACTCTAGGATTATGAAGGTTGCATCCCAATTGCCTTTCCTCACCTTGATGTATATACTTTTATTAGAATCTAGTTTTATTTGAAGCAGATAAAATAGATAACTCTGTTTGCTTGCACATGTGCTACAATAAAAGTTTAAAACGTTTACAGTAAATTACAGTATGTCCTATCCATCGAGTTACCTCATACTGTAAAGTTTTTGCTTAAGCATTGGTAGAAACAGTATTTGAAAGATTTCTGATATAATGGCTATTACTTAATCAGAGGGTAAAGTGCTGAATATCACTTTTAATTCAAGAGCATCTAAATTGGGCAGTAATTCTTATGCGGTTCACCTGATACAATTCACAGAGCCAGAGTAAGTAAAACTGCGTCACTCTCCAATTACTTAGAAAATGCACTCCAACAAAAAGGCCATTCAGCTCCATTAACCTTCCCCTTATGTTCTCAGAATAGATTAATGCTTATTACGCTATATTCGTACAAGGCCCTTTATATAATCACATGGACATTCAGTTTTTGTTATTCCGTTATGAATAGGCGGGATATGCAAGCAAGCAAGGGTTGAACCCTTCAATGAATCCAGCCTGCAGTCATGTACATGCCGACACAGACACACACAAACACGTACACAAAGACACAGCCGAATGTTGCTGCATCGCACCTCACGTCCTTGGTAATCTTCAGGCCCCCACTCTGCGGCTTCTCACTAATTAAATTCCAGCGCTGTCCATTAGATGGATAGAGTGAGCACACTGCTGACTCAACACAGGTAGGGCAGCCTGTCGTGATGTCGAGAGGAACTCGAGTGGCCAAGCAATTCATTTGTCCCTATTTAACACATTCCTGGGTCACCACAAGTTTCAAGGGTTGAGAGAGAGAGAGAATTGACCCAAAAGGAGGATGTATGTGAGGGGATAAAGTCATTCTGTAATCTAAAGGGTAATGCGTAATATTTCCAGATGTGTTCATTCTGGCACTATGTGGCAGTGTGTGTCCTCTAATCAGGTTATGTAATTTCTGAAACCTTGTACTTGTCAACATATTAATTGCTGTATTGCCGTTCTATCTCTGATATACAAGTTGGTTATTCAGACATACATTTTCTTTGCATTAAAAGTATTTTCCCAGAAATATAACCTCAAATAGGAAGAATATCCGTGACTCCAGTCAAAACACGCCGAAGCAGTGTGAAAAGACAGCACAGGTCGTATTATGGGTGGTCAGAGTTTGGATGCAGTCCCAGGCTGACTTGGTGAATGTTAAAATGTATTGACTTTGCCAACCTTCAGGCACAGTTTCCAGAGTTTCACACACAAAAGGTGTTGAACACTCCTTATGTCAGTTGTGTTGCTGTTAGACATTTATGGGTAATTTGGATTTAAAATGTAATTTAAAAAAGAGAAAATTTCAGTCAGTGTGTCTGTCAGTGTGTTCTGGATTTCTCCTTGACTACATTTGACATTCTTATTCCTCCAGTTTTACTGAGAGTCTTTGCTATAAAGAAGGTGTCTTTAGCTTTCAATGAAAATGGAGTTGAGGAACAATGAAAAAAATGGAGGGGGAAAATCCACAAACAACAAAACTTCCCATTGCCTACTCTTCTCTCATTACCATGTGAATCGCCATTCATTCACTCATTCATTCATTTATGTTCCATTATATCCTCATGAGTGGCTGTTACTATGGGCCCTACTCAGCAAGAGCCACATAGCGAAACTTCCGCAGAGATTTAATGTCCGGCAGAGACAGAAAGAGAGAGAAAAATGGGGGGTCTTTCACATGTACACTTATTTCCGTTTAAAAGACGTCCGTTGTACTGAAGTGAAGTGTGTGTAGGTGTGTTAGTTGCTGGTAGGGCACAAGTAAGCTTGGGGAAGCAGGAAGAGTGGAGAAGGAGGGGGGAATGATTAAAGAGGGCGAAGTACAGCTGGTTCCCCCAGCCTCCCATTCCCACACTCTCATTCCAATAGGCTAGTCTGGACTGATAGATACTAATTCACTATTTGCCTAATTAACATCTCATATGCATAACTTGTTGCAGTCCCCTTCCTCCTCTTCCCGTCTCAAAAACAATGCAGGCCCAATGAAGAGGCTTAATACTAAGCGTCTTTGTCGTTAAGATAAAAAGCAGTCTATAGTTTTCACAAACACTTTTCTTTTCCCAGCAATTTAGCGCAGGGCTTCAGAAACAGGTTTGTGCTCTCACTTAGGTTGCACAGTATCTGCAGATTTGTATACGTATACCATCGTATACTCAATAGAAAACAGTGTGAAGAAGAATATATTTATTCTAATGTAGAACTGTAAAAATTGTTTTGCTTAGTAACAAGAGCAGTAAAATTATCTTTTAAAAGTTGAACTAGAATCTCTATATAGTATAATAAACTGTATAAAACCCAGCAAAAACCTACTAAAATTAGTAGTAATTTTATTGCAGTATGTTCAGTACAATACAACACACATTACACATTACACTACAATACACAATATACAATACAATACAATACTCTCGGACAATAAAACAAATGTTTCTATTTCTCTTTTAACTCACACACATTCACATATAGATAGAGATGTACATATGTATACACACACACACACACACACGCACACACACACACACATATATATATATATATACAAAACTATTCTGTTATCTATATTTCTATATTTACATATTTATATATATATATATATATATTTAACTTATTTTTCTTACTTTTATACATACTATTTCTATATATTTTTAATAGATTTAATCTTTATTGATAGCTTGATGTGGGCAGACTGTCAAAAAAGCATTTCACTGCAGATTATACTGTGTATTACTATGTATGTGGCAATTAAAATTTGATTTGATTTGATTTCAGTACAGTATTCCTGCCTGTTATAATTCCTTATATCACTTAACACACTAGATGTAATGTATACTTGTAAACATTTTATACCTTTCTCTATTGTTTTTAATAAGTTAATTTGATATTAGTTAATTAGTGGTTTAATTATAAATAAATTAAAAGGTAAACCCAGAATTATATGTTGTGCATTTTCTGTTATCAAACTCCTGTTGTGCATTTCCTATTTAAAACCTGTTTCTGTGTTAGAACATGGATCCTTCTTAAATACAGGTTTTATCATGTTGGATTTGGTTTTGCTGTTGTAGCACTGTGGCGCTGTGTTTTTTCTGGGGTCCCAAACTTTTATTTTGGTCATCGGATACCAGAGGAGGGATTCAGTACAGTATATATGTGGGGTGTGTGTGTGTGTGTAATTTGCTGAAGATGTAAACCAGATGTGGCTCACTGGCGTTTTGTCATATCCTTCCTCGAATTGACAAGACCACAGTGCTTTCCCTCACAGATATGTAAAAGCTAAACACGGAATTTTAAAAGACCTTAAAATTTGTATGCAAATTTGACATATAAGAAAATTCCCACATAATCATAGTTTTTGGATGACGTAAAGCTTGAGTGCACTCAAGTCTATGTGTCAGGGTGTGTGTGCTGCTTAAAAGAAAGCTTACACTGCCTGAGGGTTAGTAAATGAAAGAGAAATGAGAGGGAAGTTTCCTGGTCAGGCCCGGGCACAGTGCCGCCACCGCAAAACACATGGAGACAAGTGATTCATCCTCATGCCCAACTCTCTATTATATAGTTTCCCTTTCCTTACTTTATGTGATGCAGTGCAGAGCAGTTAGCTGGCAGGGAGACAAAAAAATGACCTAAAAATGGAGTGATGTTTCTATTTATTGAGCAGATGTAAAATGACAGGCTCCAGGTTTTATGATTACTGTTGCTTATTCTGATCATAGCTGTTTACAAGGGGAGAAAAAAGTTTTAAGTGGAAAACGGAGAAGTAAAACAGAGAAAAGCCATGCATAGCATAGCTAGTTCTGTCCTGTGCTCTTCTCCACTCGCCTAACAGCCATAATTCAAGCAGCGTTTTGTTTGCTTTTCTCCATGGAGAGATAGCATTAATTTCTGTAACATACCTTAGTGGCAGTTGTAAGTTATTACCTTGTCTGCTTAAAACAGCTCCACAGCTTGCAGGCCAGTTAGATACTTGTTTGCTTTCCTCCTGGCTCTCATAGATGTGGCTGAGGCACAGAAAACTTCAAAAAAGTGTTCTGTACTTGCATGAGCATCACGACAGAAATACAGGGGTTGGACAACGAAACTGAAACACCTGGTTTTAGACCACAATCATTTATAAGTATGGTGTAGGGCCTCCTTTTGCGGCCATCACAGCGTCAATTTGTTTTTGTAATGACACATACAAGTCTTGCACAGTGGTCAGAGGGATTTTAAGCCATTCTTGCAGGATAGTGGCCAAGTCACTACGTGATGCTGGTGGAGGAAAACGTTTCCTGACTTGCTCCTCCAAAACAC
>JAOUQV010000004.1:8388382-8398734 GCA_028565295.1 Aspidoras spilotus | reverse complement strand
TTTAACACTGTGGTGGCATGGTGGCACCTTTGGAGATCGTGACGCCTCACAGCAAGAAGGGCACTTTCACCATAGAAATTTCGGTGTGGAGTTTGTATGTTCTTCCTCTGTTCTTCCTGTGTTCATGTGGGCTTACTCCGAGTATACTATGTATAACCTTGTGTAGGGATTTAACTTTGTTCTCGTCCTGAAATCTTGTCATAATACGAGTCTTTAGGGCTTAAAGTGCGGCTAAACACCCACGTGACTGAATTGAAGGAAGTGTTATTACAGGACTTGTGGAGGGAGTCAGAAGAGGTGTAAGACCTAAAATAACATTTAAGGACAACATCACTATGTGGACTGCATTATCAGGGACCACAGTGATACAAGAGACTTTAGAAAAAGCCAGTAAACCTACCAGCATGTTTTCAAGAGGTGAAAACAAACAAATGCCCTGGGAGAACACTGAAAAACCCACAATTACTGGCAGTAGTTTAAGGTTTTCCAAATTAACAGCTTTGCATTTTGAATATTATTATATATTGGGGAATAGATTATCAGTGTATGGATCATGCATATTTTAATCTCGGTTTCTCTCTGAATTGATAAATCAGTGCAGACGACTCTGCAACTGAGAGTGTCTCTCAATCTCTTTTGTCTACCTCTCTATCTGTAGCGTATGTGAATATGTGCCCACTGTGTCTCAGCTCCTTATCTCTGAATACAGCACTGCTTGAACCAGGGCTGCACTTACTCTATCACAGAGAGCAGGAACATGCTTCACTCTTGCCACAAGAGTTCAGGAAGCGAATCCTATTGATAAGGAGGGATATTAGAGTCAAGTCCACCAAGTTTCCTGACCAATTCACACATTTCTTGTTTTTAACTCTGAAATCACATTTGAAGATTTGGTTCTTTGAGTGGGGAATGAGGAATGTAACACAGGTTAACAACTACAGTAGGTGATCTATTACAGTAAAGTAGTAACAGGACTAACCCAAATGCAAATATGATTAAGATTGATGGGCAAGATAACTGATGTTCAACGGGCAAGATAACTGATGTTTCAGGATTGTATTTGAATTTCCTTGCCACCAGGGGTTGTCAAAGTGAGTTACTCGCATTGTAAATCTGGCACATATTTTATGCCAGATGCCCTTCCTAACGCAACCATCACCCTTTCTGGAGTGGACAATTTAATGTCTACATTTTACCTAGAATTCACGTCTTTGTACAGTAATGGGGTAATATTGACGTTGTGGGTACATATGTTTTGTCGCCTTATTTTGGCAAATGCATCCGGTGCCTGTCCCTATTTCAGCTTTTTTATTCAAGTATAATGCTGTAACTCATTGTGCAAGAAATAAAACAAACTAGCAGCTTTTGCTTTTTCTGATAACATATAAATCTTTAAAGTAACCCGTGTCAATGTCTGTTTGCCCATAAGTTATTCCTCTGAACAGTATTACTGTGTTCTTCTGCATCTTTTTTTTATTTTTCCCCACTGATATTAAAGCTCTCGCACCTAAAAAATGTATAGTGCTTTGATCAAAGTTTTTGATGAATGTATGTTTTGAATACAGATGTTACATGACTCCGAGTGGTCAATTAGATTAATTGATAAGAAAGACTTGAATTAAATCACCTGATCTTTGCGAGTTCTGGTTGTTATTTTTATATCAGTTTGAGTGACATTTTTTAATCAATAACATGTTTTTAATATGCAAAACTTATATATTGCTTTCACTGTCTGCAGTTTACTTTCTGTGTCAAAATTAGGATAAAATCAATTAAAAGGCATGATGTGTAGTGCTGACGCCTCACAGCAAGACGGTTCACGGTTTTATTCCCGGTTGGGATTCCTGGCTCTTTTATATGTAGAGTAGGCACGTCCTCCCCATATGTGTGTGTTCCCTCCATGTGCTCTAGTTTTCTCCCACAGCTAATTGCTGTCGCTAAATTGCCCTGATATGCTACTATCATCTTGACAAGCTACTCCTGTACCTTTACTTATTTTATGTTTTACTCCATATAGCTTTGGTTATGCTATTTTTTTATTGTTGTTTATTGTCTCTTAACTGTGCAATGTGTGGAACTTAATGTTCTTGCTGCTGTAACAACCCATTTTCCTTCAGGGTTAATAAAGTGTATCTGCATTTGTCTAGCCAACCATCATGAAGCGATTACATATGTCATGTCATAAAAGACAGTGATCTAACGCCACACTCCTTCTGCTCTGAGTTTACTCTGGTACACACCATTGTTGGATTTTTTTGTGAGCCCGCTTGAGGGCAAGCCATGTATGTTTGAGCAATAGTCATGTATGCATGCCTACAATATCGTGATATGGCACAAATCAACTTGAATGTATAAATATACTGGTATTATCTTGAACAAATGTATTTAGATGCTAAATAAATAAACAACATACTGACATACTATGGTAAATTATAACTGTGGCATTCTGAGGTGAGGTTCTGTCATCAGTTTTCTTGTGCTTTAATATCCTACTGGAAACATGTAGAGGTTTTAGATGTGTATATAGTGAGATTTTATGTGTGTGTGTTTGTGTGTCTATGTTTGTGCATGTGTGAAATAGAGAGAAAGAGAGAGAGAGAGTGAGAGGAACAACAAGACTGTGAGAAAGAAAGCTGTGCCCAGCACTGTAACAGCTGGCTGGCCAATATTAAATGCCGTCTGTGATCCTGAGCCCTGCTCCAGTCACCCCTGTGATTAGTGGGCATCCGGTCTGTTCCTTAACCCCGGAGCTGGAGATGAGACCTCTCTGGATTTTTTGTCCCAGAGCAAAAAGATTGCTGTGCCTTCTGGAAACTGCAGCTCCTTTCCCTCACACAGTGGTTAGGGCCTGGCAAAGCCAGATGAAGCGAATATGCTGTTTTATCATTAGCTTAGGTATCAATGTGTTGATTGGCGAATATTTTGTACTGATGTATGTTTGGGTGTGGGGTGGTGTTCAAAAGCTGATAAATATTGAAGAATTTGCAGAGTCGAGGCATGGTAGTTACTCATCTGAGCTCTTTAATTAGGATGCATTCTGCTATAGTGCCCTCTGTGCACCATGTCCACAGAGGGCACGAGAGAGAGAGTGAGAAAGATTGAGAGAGAGAAAGAGCAGAGAAGCGAGTGGCTGCCAGCATCTGCAGGGTGACATTAAACATCACCAGATGCTGTGCACATATTTTGGGATGAGGTTATCAGCTTTTCACAGACTTTTCACACTCCTTCCCTCATTCCTTTTTTATTTGCTGTAATCACGAATATTCATTGAAACAAATGACAAGGAGCTGGAGTTAACAATTGAAAACAGGTAACTGAGATGAAACACAGTAACAATAATGCTATAGTGGATTACACCAGTTAGTGGTGCAGCTTTTTCTTGTGACTGCCATATTTTTCATTTTCTTCTTACCATATAGTATATAATAACTATTAAGAACAATTGCTACGATAGTTACAAAAATAGCATAAAACACATATGCATAATACCCAGAGTCTGCCTCTGCTTGCATTTGAACTTGGTCATAACTTTACTCTATGGCAGCAAAGATTCTGTGTCAGCGCCTCACAAATTACTACGCCATTCTTACTGCCTTTAAATACATAGTATTGTGGCATCTCAGCATGCTGTGTTTCATAAACGATGCAGTCGGGGTTTGCATCTTGCCTGACCTTCATTATTTAAAATACTATGGAATCCAGAGTCTGTAGCAGCAGCACACAAACAGTCAGATGTTAAATCAAGCCTGTAGCTGGGACATGGCCCATAGCAACCTGATTAGATTCTCATATATATCTTCATTCCAAGTCAGCTGTGCTTCATCTTCGCAGTGGTTGCCATTGTTGCAGGGTTACTCTCTCTTCTACAAACCCGATTAGAAAAAATTTGGGACAAAGTACAAACTGTAAAAATGTAATGCATTAATTTACAAATCTCATACACTGATATTGCATTCACAATAAAACGTAGACAACATATAAATGTTGAAAGTGAGACATTTTGAAATTTCATGAGGCCGGAAAACCATACTGGGTGCCTATGGTCTTCGGGCTCTTAGAAGACACTGCATCACATACATGCTTCTGTATTGGAAATCACTAAATGTGCTGAGGAATATTTCTAGAGAACATTAACTGTGAGCACAATTTGCCGTTCCATGCAATGTTGCCAGCTAAAACTAGTTCAATGAAGAAGCCATATCCAAAAAAGATCCAGAAGCGCAGGCCACGGCTCATTTAAAATGGACTGTGGCAAAGTGGAAAACTGTTCTGTGTTCAGACAAATCAAAATTCATTTTTCTATGGAAATCCGGGACGCTCAGTTAAGAAGCCTGCATCTCTAATGGTATAGGGTTGCATTAATGCGTGTGGCATGGGAAGCTTACACTTTTACACTGTTTTAAAGAGACAATTTCACTACATTTCATATGAGATAATATTTGGCATGAAATTGTGCTCACTTTCGACATTTTATATGTTGTCTATGTTCTATTGTAAATACAATATCAGTTTTTAAAATGATTGCATTCCATTTTTATCTACAGTTTGTACTTTGTCCCAACTTTTTTGGAATCAGGTTTGTACTTTATGCAGCCAAGGTAAAAAAAGGTTCTCATCCTTTGTGATAGTCTGTACCTCAGAGCCACTATGAGTAAGTGAGTGTGTGAGTAGCAGATCGACCAGCTGTGTGGCACTTGGGCAGTAAAGCTATGGAATGTGTAATTAAAAACAACTGAGCACAAAAAGCACATGATCTCTCTCTCTCTCTCTCACATACACTTTCTTGCACACAGACACACACAGAGACACACGCATATATATATATATACACACATATATATATATATATATATATATACACATATATCTTTGTGTGTATGTGTGTGTATTGCTCTGAGTGCTCTGTCTCAGTAGTGGAGAGGGAGTGGGATAGAGAGGGAGAGAGGGCAGGTTAAGCTTGCATTACAACTCATGAATCTTTCAAGCCACCCAGCCTACTCATCCAGCTCAAAAAGTGCACAACACCAGAAAATGTATTTTTTCCCTTTACTTAGAATCTGCCTAAAATCTTTGCATATACACTTCACTCTCTTTTTCTCATTTTTTTGAAAATACTACCCTGCCAAACAGAGATAGCACACCAATTTACAGACCTCTCATAGGATCATGAAGTACAGTAATATGAAAATGTGCAAAAAAGGAAAGGAGGATGAGATGGAAAAAAATAAATATGAGCAGTAGCCTTCGAGGCATGCCCCTGACCTCTCTGCACCACTGTGGCTGTGTTTGCCGCCTCGATCACTGCAATAAGGAAGCTTCATGTGCACTGAGCCCTGGGCCATAACGTCAGGAGCTAAGGACCTCTGCATCAGGAAATGCTTTAGGGATCTGCTCTTTCACACAGCTAGTCTCCCACGGACTCCGGGAGACCGTTTTATCTACAGTTGCTAGGATAACAACTTTAAGCTTCTAGCAGTCAGGAGGCCTGCAGGGTCCTTTGCTGCACATACTGAAAGATTTTTTTTGGGTTACAAAAATTATTTTGGTAAACCGTCACTTATCATATTTCACTTGTTTAACATGAGTACAATGAGAGAAATTTCAGGTGCTATTTAAAAAGCGGACTGTCCCGCACTCCTGTTGTTCACCAGGATTAATGAGACAAAGAAATCAAAGTTGAGGTATTAATGAAATAGTAAAATAGATAAATGAAAAGCATGAGGGCCTCCACCGCTCTGACTGACTGCTCCCTGCCAGGATTAAGTGGACTCCTCCTGTTCTTTTGTGCCTGTTTCCTAGCAGCACAATCGTGACATAGTCACTGGCAAGTGTTGCGCAAAAAGCCATGGCGCGGCCACTTTTGCTCTCCATTCCAAATACCCACGACGATGCTGGCTGTAATTACTGCACCTATTCACATGGGCCCTAGATGACCCAACGACGTCAGTCCTAACAAAACCCAAGGAATACTTTAATGAGCGCACCATGTTAAACATTGCCTATACTCCTGTGCCTCAAATAAACACTCCTCCTGTGGCTGAAACTCCACGCTGGGCCTATCTAACTCTTTGCTCTGGGCAGCTCTTTCTGAGTCTGGCCTACATTCCTGCTTGGTCAGTAGGTTGGCTGTTCTAGAATGACCCCTTATACTCTGTAGCCTCTTATGTGTAATGGTATTTAAAGGCTAATCGCTCTAAACTCTCCAATTATGCCAAAGCTGCTTCTTTATCAGGCAGCAAGTTATGGAAGCTTGTATATTCTCCATCTGCTTTAATCTGGTCCGTAGTGAAAATGACGCACACAACTTGTGTGAATATGGCAGCTGTGGTGGATTTACAGTAGAGTACAGTACATCCCCCATTCTGTACGCCTGTGGGCCAGGATGATTCTCTCTTAGGGAAATAGAGAAAGAGAGAGGGAGAAGGAGAAATAGATGATAGGGAGAGAACTAAAGGCTGCTGTGTGCCCAGAGGGACTAGGGTTCGTAGAGCAGCAGACGGGAGGAACACACGGTTTTGTGGGGGTGTTGTGTTCAGGAAGGGCAGCTGTAGTTGTCGGGGTGAGAGGGCAGAGCTAGGCAAAGATGAAGGATACGCCACAGGCTGACAGCCACACAGGAAGCACATCACAATCAAACCACCCAGAAGAAAAAGCCCTTTTTCCCATCTTCTCTCTCTCCCTCTTTATTGCTCCCAGCAAACTATGGGACCCTCTCAAGGAGGTTTTTTCACTGTATGCCCTGCTTAGGGCCACAAGGAGGCAGGAAGAGGAGATATAAAGAAGTCAAAATTTACAGAGGCTGAGATACTCTTTCAGTCCTATTTCTTTTGCTGTGTTTTAAATTTAGCCGAATTCTTTTTAAGATTAAAAATATAGTTATCATTTGTTTTTTTTTTTCAACTCGATTAATCATGAGGCTGCAGGCTTGTTTTTGTCTTTTGTTCCACAGACACTACCACTATCTTTGATTGTTTTAATGCTGTTCTAATTTAAGATTATGATTTGGACCACCTGCCCATCTGATAAGCCCAGGCTCTAAACACACTAGAAATATACTGTGAACCATTAATATTTATAGGATCAAGTATAGGGCTGTGCAAGTTTGTTTCTGCAACATGATTATAATCATTAGCTTTTGTTATTTACTGCTACATGTTGATTGAGTGAAATGTGGAATGCGTTTGGAGAGACATGGTTGTTTTTAGAATAACCCTGTAGTTCATCATGCCTTCCTGAATATCAAAAGCACGGAATGCCATTGCGTATGACAGCAACCTTCTTCCTGGCCTCACCTCGGCTCTCGTTTCAAATGCGTCTAACGTTTTTTTTTTCCAGTTTATTAAAGCAGTGGGACAAATGCAAATCAAATATTACTAGTATATATGTGTACGTGAGTGTGCTCAATTGCTTGTTAACAAAAATATCTCATCAGTCAATCACATGGCCGCAACTCAATGTATTTAGACATGTAGATGTGGTCAATAAACTTGCTGGAGTATCAGAATGAGATAGAAAGGTGATTTAAGTGACTTTGAACATGTCATGTTCTGATCTACTGCTGATCGACATTGTACAGAGAATGGTCTGAAAAAGAGAAAATATTCAGTGAGAGGCAGTTTTGTTGAGGAAAATGCCATGCTAATATGAGAGGTCAGAGGAAAATGGGCAGACTGGCTTGAGATGATAGAAAGGCAACAGTATTTGCCATTTCTGTTAAAAGTATGCCATAAAGAATTAAGGCAGTTTTGAAGGCAAAAGGGTCCAACATTTTACTAGCAAGGTTGCCGGTGAGTGTATTTATGTATGTATATATGTGCACTGGCTTTATGAGGTCTTGCTTTATTCACCTTTTATACAGGCTATAACACGCAAGTTGCCAGATTCAGCTGTGGGGTTAAACATTCCCACTGCGAAGCAATCTAGGTCAGCGTGGCAGTGACAGAATGAGGCAGAAAGGCTGTATGTCAAAGGAACAGGTGGCCGTCTCTGACACCATGCTCAGTTTAGAGCAAGCTGGAGGATTGGAGTTTATGACCTAGCTGCCACAGAAGCTGCTATTTCATCTAGCAGCAGGTCAGCACAGTCTTTTTCCAGCCTCGTAGCCTTAAGCTACCCACAGAAATATTTATCTGTTTGGTTTGTCGCACATATTTTTCTTTTAAGAACCCAAAATAAGTGTCTTGGGTCGGGAGATCTGCAAGAAACACTTTCACAGGTGAAAGTGGCTTTTACAGAAACAGCAGTTCAATTCTTGAAAAGGACTATAGCCCACAGTGCAGAGTATTATTTTAATGCAATCTTTATTCTGCTTTAAAATGGTCAGTCAGCAATGCTGGTTGATGGCATTGGATTAAACATGTAAGAGGGGGTCAGTGGTTGAAGGTCTTGTCCATGAGGAGTTATAGTGACGAGACCCAGACACACGATGTGTTGGCTTCATTTTACAGAAATGTAGACTATAGTCTATCCTAGTTTTTTTAATTCTCATATATGGGTTTGATGGTCAGGTGTCTACAGTCAATTGTCCAGATAGTGTACCTTTTAATCACCTATGTACCTTACTTATATTGCTTTGTTTAAACGATCAGTATGCATTCTGATGTGGTTCTACATAAACACTTTCTTCAAGGTGTAAGCAATTCCTCATTACATTTTGAAGCAGCCTGTACTTTGTCCCCAGCTGTTCTTTGGTCTGAAAGAGATGCCTTTTACAGTAGAGATTCTCCATTCACAAAGGTGTGGGCCTGGAGTACATAGACTGTGGAAGAATTAATCAATAGACTCTCCTTAACCTTGTCTCCACTGCAGTGGTATATTAAGATTGCTCTTACCTCTTACTGAAGTCTGAGATCCTGCACATTTTATATATACACCATATATGCGTTTATGTCAAAGCTTCAGTTCTACATTCTATCATGTATGGATGAAAAGTGGCTGTCAGAAAGTCATAATGAGGAACTTCAGGGTGATAAGAAGGTGGGAAAGGTTTAAGAGTACCCAAGAATATTATTTTGCTCCGGCATCTACAGAAACTGTTACAGTTCACATTATCACATGACACAGGCTGACACGTCATATTTCTTTGATCTGATTTATTAATGTTTATTTCAGTTTTCCTTTCATAGTTATGATTTAGTTCAAGTGTTAATGTGTTTGATAAACTCCAAACCGGATTGCCTTGAGTTTCCAACAGTGGAATCTCTGGCAAAAGCCTCTGATCCTTAATGGTAGGTCTCCCCACCTTGACTCCCTGCTTTTGGCCAGTTATTTATTATTCAGTGAGAGCTCATACTTTGGATAAGAGGCTCCTCACAGACATGTATTGATTGCTTTAATTGCCCTCAAAGATTGTCAACTCTTAAGATATTAAAGCTGCATGCATGGCATTAAAACATGTGGAAGGTTAGAAGAGAATGAGAAGAAGGAGCATGTCAAAGCATAGAGACGCTTGAAAAACTCCCTTGCTACCATATATTTCCGACACAACAATCAATAACATATTGTGAACATACACATTTACTATTATAGGGTAAAATATCCTCTAAGGTGAAACTCACGACTTAAATGTGTCTTGTGGATCCTGCATTAGCATGGAGGTTACATAAAAGTATTGTGCTCTAGTACTAGTTAAAAATACATGTTATAAGTCCAGATTGACTGTAGTCTAGAATTGAACTGTGAGCCTTTCTAAACTTTCAATATGAAAGACATGGTTTAATTTATTGCCTGTTTTGATTTCGGGTCTTAATAATGAAGGGAAGGTCTTTATTTCCCCCAGATCAGGTGTTAATGCTATAAAGTTTCCTTAGTGGAGGAATTATTAAGTCATCTATTTAGAGCAGAATGTTCTGTATTTTACTAGCCAGACCTGCGCGAGTAAACAAGTTTATTGTGTCCTCAAGTTACAATATTTTCTCATGAAAAGTCTCAATCAAGTTGCTTTTTGACCATTGTTGTTCATTTGTAAACCAGACTGAAATCCTACAAGTGAGAGCCGTGCTTTGTGAAGAGTGCTGGATGGAATAAATGGTATGAATAAAATGGATCTGTGAGGCAGAGGTTAAAAAGGATCTTTAGTCTAACTGCAAGTAGCGTAGTGCTTAGAACTCCTGATTCATCACACTTAATCTCAAAACAGTTTAAGACCAACAGAATCAATAGTGGAGAACTAACTGGATTATTCCCAGTGCAATCTTTACTAATGTGACTGTGACTGCATCTCACAGGGAAGTGGTGCTTTTAAATAATTGTTACTTATTTAGCCATAAACATTAACAGTTACCAGAACCACATAATGGGTGTTTTGCTTTATGCTAGATAGGCTTATAAACAGTGCAGTTTATTGGTGTTGG
>JAOUQV010000004.1:8337017-8347350 GCA_028565295.1 Aspidoras spilotus | reverse complement strand
CTATTGCCAATTAATCTAATGAGTTGCAATTGTTTGTACCTTTAACTTTTCCAGCCTCTTATTGCCCTTTCCCAACTTTTTTGAGATGTGTTGCTGTCATTTTAAATGAGCTAATATTTGCCATAAAATTTTAAATTCTCTCACTTTCGACATGTGATATGTTGTCTATGTTCTATTGTGAATACAATATCAATTTTGACATTTGTAAATTATTGCATTCTGGTATTTTTTACATTTTGTTCTTTTATCCCAACTTTTTCGGAATTGGGTTTGTATTTTCCATGCCAAACATCTTTAAGTTAATACTCATGTATATTTAATGATGTTTATGTAGAGAAACAGTGTTCAGAATATTGTACACTAGTTGCAGTTCAATGGTTATGGCACTTACTAATCAGTAGGTTGTGGTATTAAGGGCCAGCACAACCAAGCTGCCACTGTTGGGCTTTTAATTAAGCTCTTTAACCATTTTGGCTTATGACATCCTAACTGACCCTTTGCTCTGATTCCAACTCCTGGGATATGCTATCTATATATCTGTCTATTTAAAGGCAAAGCTACATGTCTGTGGAGCAGCCATAGTTTAGAATGAAGAATATGCTCATGAAGATACTAAGAGCACTAGCAGTATGTTGTAGAAAATAAGCGGAGTGTGTGATGTAAGATTAAGTTAGAATGCATGTGAGAGGCATTGCATCAGGTCTCACTAAAGCATGGTCTGAGTTGCATGCAAGTTTTTTGCATTTTATTTAAGTGATGAGGGACGAGGTTAAGCACGAAGATCGCAGCCATTCGGAAGCTGAAGGGTGAAGATATTGAATGGACGACAGGCTGCCTTAGATCTTCCCTGTCTATACACCCTGACCTTGGCTTTGTGCACCCATTACACAATTCAGTGGCAGCCCAATCGAATCTGCTTCTGTCGATCAATATCCTATTAAAGCACCATACAAAAAAAAGAGGAGGAAGGCTATGGAGGGGTGGGTGGAAGGATGGGAGCAATGGAATGAAAGTCTCCATAAAGTTAGCGGTTATAGCTACGTTTTTGTAAATGGAACTCCACATAATTGGCCGGTCAATAACAGGCAGGAGTCATTTTTGAGATTGGACCCGCCCTTTTTGAATGCTGCCTCCTTTCTTTAATTTCTTTTCCACTTGCTCTCTCTCTCTCTCTCTCTCTCTCTCTCTCTCTCACTCACTCACTCTCTCTCTTTCTTTCCTAACATGAAGTGGTCTTTGATTTTCTTGACACATGATTTACTGAGAACAAGTGGAAATCACATTCCTCCTCATACAGCTTCATCTCTTCAGCATTACTCGAGGTCTCTTACCAAACTGTTTCCCCAGTTAGCCTTTTTTATACAATTTGACCCTTCTTTATATCTCTCTATCTGTGTATCATGTTTGTGGCTGTAACTCAGAAATATCCTCTTTATGGGACTAATAAAGGATTATTTTACCTTGACAATGACAAGCTTGAATTTTGGTCAGGGATTTATTTAAAATAAAATACTTTATTGCACCATTTGCACTAGATCCAACCATATAACTAATTGTCATTCATTAATAAATAAATTAATTAGACATTAGACATTAACTATAGGCATAGTAACTTTGATAGCAAGATTTAAAAAATCACAGTCCTCATCTGTGTATGTCACAGACCCCTGGGTTTCCCTAAAACTGATGTTAGAACCAAGTGACTACAGTTTAAGTGTGCAGGGATTTGCACAATCCGGAAATGTAGGATTTATCATTACATTTTGGTCATCCTGGCACAGTGGAATTTTTATTAATCTTGGCAGGAATTTGGAAAGACCATAGCTGGCGCAGGTGCTTCTGGGACTCTCCCTGGATACCACTTCTTACAGCCATATGATGGAACAGAAAGAGCAGATGAATAATGGAAGTCAAGGGGCAGCCATAATCCAGGCTTTTTCTCAGTTTTGGCCCTGCGGCCGCCTGTGCTGACAAAGCCACTGGGAAAGCGGCCATAGCTCATCACTGAGCCAACCATCTGCATGGAACCATTCACTCAAACCTCTAAAACTGATAATGCTGCAGTGACAATCTGCTAGCTGTGACAAGATTAACTGTGGATAATGACAAGGTAAATATATGTGCCTGTGACAAGTAAGCAGTTCCACAGTACAAGCAATATTTATGAAACATCTCAGAAGATAGGTGTTTTCTGTCCTTTAATCCAGTGTTCACCAATCATCCTCCCCCTCATCTTCCTTCATGCAGAGCTCCAACCCAAATCTAGGCCACCCGATGCAGCTAAACTTCAAAACATGAAGATAATATTTCACAAGAATGAGATGCTGATCTAATACTGAGTATTAATATTGCGCTGAACTAAATCAAATGGAATTAAATCAATGACTAGGTTAGTGGAATTTATGCTGAGAATGTGTGTGTTGACTGACAGTATGGAAATGCATGACCATCATATCTATGTATGTGTCTTCCATAAAAATGTTGCTACAATGATGTATGCACACAATTGTTTAAGATGTCTCTGTTGCACATGATTGTCTATGTTAAAGCTATTCTGCAGGATGATTTTTGTTGAAGCATGAGCCACCTTCACTTGTTTATCTGTAGCTCTTGGCTTTTGGGCGGTGTCTTTTGTTTGGGTGGAATAAAATCCGGAATTAAAAATTAGATAAGGATAGTCATGCGTTTATAGTAAAACTAATAAACCTAGTACAGTTTCAGTATGACTTCTGTCCATGTAGTTTCTTGCACACCAGCATTGTCAGATCAGGTCATTCTGAAATAGTACTAGGTTTATTCGTTTCACTGGACATTTTAATGGTGCTCAGGCATCTTCGTACATTTGGCCATTCATTTCCAGTGAAGCGAAACATAACCTAGGTACATAACCTTATTTGTTATAGATTGTCATTTACAATGTACTTTTTAAGTAAAGACTTAAAATAAAAAACTGAACTGTTATGCACGTGGGAACGTTTATTCTCATTGTGATTCCAGAACATGGCCCCATACAGAAACACACACACTTCTAATACAGTCTAATATATCCCAGTTGTTATAGTATTTTTTTAACTTAGTTAAAAATAAGGGACTTGTTGACAGAGATGTTTTGTTATTATACCCTATGTTTGACTTGCAGTTTGTAAAACCATATTTTAGTAGACCTCATGCTGAGATGTTTCAAATTTAGCATGAACAACTGTCATAACCTCGGGCACCTCAAGACGATATAGTTATTCCAAACTAAATAAATGTATCCAAAAAGTAGAACTATTCTTGCATGTTCAACTAAACAACATAAGAAATTCTGATTTATTTTAGACTTCTACATACTGCAGTTCAACACCACAAAAGCTTTTTCCTGTAAACGTATTACTACTAATTACTTTTGCAGAAAGTCTGGTTAGTAGACAGGCTTTAACCTGATCTGTTTCATAACTTTTATTTATGATTATGTGATTATATGACTGAAAGTTCATTGATTGTGGACATTTTCAGTTTTTGTTATTTTCGCACCCGCCCCTCTCTCAGCAGACTTAACGCTGTCTCTTTAATCTACTGCAGGTAGATTAATACATTGAGCTAATACATTGAGCTAATGTAATTTCTGCACTAGAACAATTCTGATAGATTCCATAGATGGAGAGAGAGTGAGAGAGAGAGAGAGAATGAATAGAAAGGGACAGAAAGAAAAAGGGAGATCAATGCTGGCCTGATAGCCATAGTCTTCATTTGGAATCCTGCAAGCAAAAGCACTTGCTAAAGCCCTTAAGAGGTAGAGACCGTGGATTACCTTTATGATTGATTTCCATTCCAGTCAGACAGAGTGCAGCGTGTTCATTTTTCTCCCCAAACTGCAGCGCCATGTACTGGGCACTCTCCCTGTGTGTGTGTGTGTGTGAGTGCAGGCCTGCTGAGTTACTGCAGCTCAGTGCCCAGGTTAGCTCTCACACAAATTACTTCATGTCCCACTATTAGCCATGCAAATGCAGTGGGCTTTACTGTGCCTCATAAATAACTGGACCCACCATTTCTTTTAGAAGGGAGAACTGGCATGCATAAAAAATTCTAATAAAGACATGACTTTCTGAGATGAAATTATTCAGCATTCGCTCCTTTGTTGCCATTTAGTCAACTTTTGCACCTTTGTTTGGCCTGAGCGCCAGAACCCTCTTTCTTTATTCTTACTCTCATTTCCTAACTTTACACTCTCTCTCTCTCTCTCTCTCTTTTTCTTTCTCACTCTATCCATCTCTCTCTCTCTCTGTATCTCAGGGTCCAAGATTCTCTCGTAAATGTGTCCTCTTCCAATGTTAATTAGGAGGCCCATTACCGTGTCTATCAGGCTCTTTCATGCTGTCGTCTGCCCCTCCTTCCCTGGTTGGCCCAGGCTGTGGGATATTATGTATGCAGGACCAGACTTGCTTCCTTACACGTTTACGCTGTCCTCATCAAAAATAGTGGTCTCAGTCACGATGAATATAAAGAGCCATCAGAGCTTTATGGAGTGGACGACAAAATCGTTCGATAGAGCAGAGTGCTTGCCAGTGATCTACATGAGCAAGGATGGGAGTTAGCTCTTCGGTTAGCCAGATCGGGAAAGGAGGGGTCAGGGGTTTGGAGACAACCTAATGTAGTTTGGTAAAACAAGGTAAAGGCTTGTGTGAGGCAAAGTGCTTATATCAGACCTGGTAATGGAGATGAACAGGGCTAAACGGAAATCTAATGCCTGGTTAAGAGTGCAAGCTTTTCCCTTGTGTTCTTACCTTTCTGTTTTCTCTCTCTTTCTCTTTGTGTGTGTGTATGTGTGTGTTACAGCCCCAATTGCAGCAGGGACAGGACCCAACTTCTCACTGGCAGATTTGGACAGCTCCTCTTACTACAGTATGAGCCCAGGGGCTATGAGACGGCCCCTGCCCAGCACTTCTTCTAGCAGGTATCTTTCTATTTACATGCTCTCTCTCTCTCTCTCTCTCTCTTCCTCTCTCTCTCTTGCTCTCCATCTCTGGGTCCTAATTAATCAGTGCAGGCAGAGATCGATGTGCTGGCCAGGGGTTGAAGAGAGTCTGCAGGAGTTGGAGGTTCATGAGCTGCCAGCATATGTGTGTCCACCTGTATCCTCCAACTTGTACCACCCGCGTGGTGACACTCAAACACACACACACTTTTATTTTAGATGCTAGCTTCTTGCATAAAATAGGCTGTAAAACTTTCAGGAAATGAGTTATTGTGCTTATACTTGAGGTGCGTATGTCTGTGTGTGAGTGTGTCTATCTACCCACATGCTACAATGGCATCTTCAACCAGTCCTGCCAAAGAAAACATCTGTAATAAGAAGCCTGTGTGTGGCTACATCCTAGAGAGTAATTAAGTGATTATGAGTGAAAAACACAAGTAGGCCCTACATTATCCTATAAATGTCCCAGGCCAGACTTTTACAGATCAGTGACTCTCATCTGCATCTGAAAATAATACTTCATACAACACATCATCAACCCTGGCCTGCAATAAGACCTGATTTATGTGTGTGTTCTTAAGCGATTGATGGTTATATACTGCATTACATTAGAACTTCTTAGTCTCTCGCCAGGGTGAGAGTGTGGTGTGTAACAAACTCGCTCCACCTTATCAGGCCAGTTTTAATAGAAGTTTTGCAAAAGTTTAGTCAGGTGTCTAAGAACACAATTTTCTATCAGCATTTGTGTGATGGAAGTATTTGGGTCATGTTGGAGAGATGATAGAGAGAGGCACAATGATTTCACTCTTGCTACTATCTGGCTTGATAGAGGACTTTAGATATGATAAATAAGATTTTGATAGATTGTTCATTAATTTATTTTCTATACCCAACTAATCCTAGATTCAGGGTCACGGGGAAGCCGTTGCCCACCCAGCAACTGGTTGCAAGGGCAGGAAAAACCCTAGACAGTCTTGCCAATTCATGATAGAGCGCATACAAATATATATTCACACACTAACGGGCAATTTAGAGACATTGATTAAACTATCATTCATGTCTTTGGAATGTGGAAGCAAACCGGAGTACCTAAATAAAACCTGTGCGAACACGGTGAGAACTCCACACAGGAATTTTCACTCCACCCGTGGCTCAAACCCTTAATTGTCACAAATTGAAAATTCCTACAGCTTTAGCCTATTTTACCAACAATCACAGCATATTTTACCAACAGTCATCCCCAAATACTTCAACCCTAGTTTACAGTTGAGTATAGTACATTTACAGTAAACTGGTAATAAATGGATATTTAGCAGAAAATCTTTATGACAATGTTACTGTAAAAGTAAAATAATAAATGATAGGCGCAAGGACGAAAAAGGAAACAGTATTCTTTGGTGCACTTTGGCATTTATTCTCTCAATACAATATGCTGTATGCTCTAACAAGAAAAACAATAGCACAGTCTTTCTCTGCCTCTAATTTAAAACCAAAATTGCCTTGAAAACGAGGCACAAACAAAAAAAATGAGGTGTTTAGCTAAAACGACAGCCATTTTTAATATTGATATAGTCTGACAATGAGAAACATTTCTAAATTATTATTTTACTTCCATTGTTCCTCAATTTCTGCACGGATTACTGTATTGTTGTATTGTAAACAGGGGAAAGGGGGTATTCCATATACAGCACACATCCAGCAGTACATACTAGTGAAAAAAATATCTCTTCATCATCAGAGACATGTATGTCTGTTGATGTAGAGACACACTGATGATTTGCCTTAACATAACATAGCATAACATGACATGACATAACATGTACTGAAATGTATTCACAGGTATCAGTGAATATCATATAAGGTTATAATTGAATAAGGCATTTTGTTTGTGAACACATGAAATATTATCTTAAATAATTGTTGTCTGTGGTTAAATATAACTAAAAGTCACCTCGTATTACAAGTCTCATCAGACTATTCCTCAAACTCCTCCTTTAATTGTGTGTATGTCTGTACAAATCTCTGTGCAGTTCTGCAAAGCGGATTAAGTGCATGGAGGAGGAGGTGGACAGTCCAGGAGAGGAGTCCTACTATCCTGGTCAGGGTCGATCCCCAGGCAGTGGAAGCCAAGCCAGCAGCTGGCATGAAGTGGAGCCAGGTAACCATCTCCACACATACGGCCAACCAAGCTTTTTTTCCAGGCTCTTTCTGCTGCTCTTTCCTTCTCATTCACACCACAGACCACTGGCTACATGTACTTATTCACAAGTTCATATAAATTCATCCAAATATGCTGTATAAGTCTTTTTGTGTGTATTTTTTGGTTATGTGCTCTTGGTTATGGCTGGCAGCCAGCTTTTTAAAGTTCATCATAATTTTCTAATACTTTTTCTAATATTTTCTTATATTGTCTCTGATATTTCTTTACATAATATGTCTCTATCTTATTATTATTTTTAAACGTTTATATATAATGTACATTGAGAATTACTCACAAGAGGCCATGAAATATTCTCTTGTAACTCCCATGTTATTTTTTTGAACCATTTTGAACCAGAAATCTGAACCAGAATAATATGCTACATACCTTAACATTCTGCATGTGTAACTGATTGCAGGCATACCCAGCCTTAAAACTAAATGCTTCTCTAAGAGGAAAATATCTCTGAGGCATTAAATTCTTTTTGATAGACTGAACAAAGAACCCTTAAGGATGCTAAATGTGTATTTTACAAAGACATGCAGGTTATATCATAATATATGGGGTCTGTTGCAAGGTAATCTCCCTGTAGTTGTTCAGTTATTGTAATGTGGTTGTAATTTGGATTTACAGGTCCAATTCCAGTACTATGATTTAACCCTAGAATGGAATGAGTTTTTTTGGTGTTTCTCTACTTTGTCCATTAGAATGTTAATGAGCTGTGCTGTGATTGTCCATAGTTAAGATTTAAACTGCTGCAGTGATGCTAGGTAAAACTTATTCTCTTTTGTCCTTTGTCAGGCTCATTCTGTCACTTTGTCTGACTCTCCCTGTCTGTCTCTCTGATTTAAACACTGTATAACCATATCCCAGCCTCATGTGCAGGGCTTCCCACCTCACACAGAAGCTGTAACAGACAAGGCCATGCCCAATAAAATCTAGCCTTCAGCTCTGAGAGAGAGGCCTTATATTCTACAGTCACTCAACCGGCAGGGCTGACCTCTAAACTGCCCTCTTTGATGTCTCTTTCCATCTTTTTGTCTCTCCTAAAATTTATCATCTGTAAAATGCTGGCTAATCAGATTTCCTTACATTATAGTCCTTTTATTTTAAATGTTCAAGTTTAACATAGTAGCAAATAAAAGAAATTGATTTATCAGCATATAATCAATGAAAAAACTTATTTTAATTTTAAATACATATGTCCCAGCGTAGGAGGAAAATGGTAATGGTAATAAGAAAAAGAAAAGCATACAAGTGTTTTAAAAGATTGACATTGATTTATTTAAAGACTGCTCAGTCACCTAAGCCTAAAGATGTTACATTTTGCTGGACAATGCATGTCATTAATGAGACACTTACAAAATGAGCGCTTTATTAAAGTTTTATATACATGGAAAATTAGTCATTTACATGGTTGCATTAGTTGACAACAATGTGACTTATAAATCAGAATCAGAAATACTTTATTAATTCCTGAGGGAAATTGCAAAACAGTGATAGTGTCAGATATAATGTATATTTCTTCCTATAAGTGCCCAATAAGTGCTATGAATATGTAGGTATTTTCCAATTGCACATAGAATCATTCTTCTCATTTCGGTTTCTAACTTATACCTTGTCATTTTAGCCTAAAATTTAAAATACTGTATACTCTGTGTAGAGAAGATGGGATTTTGGGTTTTGTGAAACAATAACACTATGCCAATGTCTATGCCAGAGATTTTCTTTGGAAAGAAACATTGATGCAGGCTGTACCTGCATGTACAGTAAATAAGTTTGAATCTAATTCTTTGTGTCTTTTTAACTTAAGTGAAGTGTATGGAGAAGTATTTGTGTAAGTGACCTGAGCACTGGTGTTCCAGGCTTTGTGCAGTCTGGAGGAAAACATGTCTGACATGAATAGCTGTACTGCTGAGCTATCACTCACTCTGCTATTCTATTCACCCTGCCTGTTTTTTGTTCTTTTCTTCCCCTTGTTTATTTCCTTCCGTATCCTTCAAAGCTGGATATAAACTGCGTGGCTCGCTAGCTAGTTCGTTCATCTCAAGACAAGGTAATGCTCTGTCATTGTTCTAACACCCTCCTCATCCTGAAACCCCAATCACCTCACCACCCTGCCACCTTACCCCACTGCTCATTTGTTGTCCCGCGTGTTGTTGTGACATACAAAGTGTTGATGTTGTTATTTCTGTCCAGATAATTTCTTCCCATGTCTCTCCCACATACCACCAGCCTGATATGACCCTTGCAACATGTATTTGTGCATGATGTCATTTCCACTCTGTCGGTTCATTTGGAGGAGTGCATTGAATATGAAATGTCCATATGTTCTGAGGGTTCTGCCTTGGAAGAGTGCTCTGTTTAACATGAGCATGGAGAAGGAATTAAGAACTAGGAAGACTGTGCTTAATGGTATAATTGGGTTTCAAAATCTGTGTTTGATTCGTGTGTGTGTGTGTTTGTGTGTGCATGTATTGGATGTTCTTGCTTCTGTTTTTGTCTAAGTATGATAGTTATGATGTGGTATTGGGTGCGTGTTACGGGTCATGTGTTAAAATTAGCCTGGCGTAATAAAAACCTGAGCTCTGTGGGCACATAACTGTCATCGTTAGCATTGACAGTGTTCTGTGATGGCCATTATGTTGACCTGTCTAGACCCCTATAAACCCCAAAACACACCCCTCTTTCTGTTTCTGTCTCTGTTTAATGCATTTTTTGTTGTTTTACTATAGATGCGTTGAAGCTTATAGGTTAACATTATATAAACATATATATATATATACATATATAAACATTATAGAGTAATGCTGGTAGAGAACTGTGCAAAGTTCTCTTGTTGCTTGGCACAGTAATACCAAATGTAATATACTGTATATGGGAAGGTAATCAACACAATACCAATTAAAACAAATCAGTGACTTTACTACTGGTTTCTGACCATCTATTCACAGTTGCACATTAATTCACACTCTGATTTCATGTCCATGTTCATTTTCTCTGATACCCATATTTTATGGGGTAAACATTGAAATGTGTATAAGTTACTTGGAATATTTAAATAAGTGAAATGAAAGTGATACATTCTGCCACTGTGTCTGCACACAGCTGAATTGGTCCTCTGCATTTAACCCATCCGTGCAGTGAAACACACAAATACACACACACAGGTGAAG
>JAOUQV010000004.1:8260265-8271018 GCA_028565295.1 Aspidoras spilotus | reverse complement strand
AAGTGAGCACACGTGCCCGGAGCAGTGAGCAGCCATCACAGCGCCCGGGGAGCAACTGGGGGGTTAGGTGCCTTGCCCAAGGGCACTTCAGCCATGACTTGTCGCTACTTGGAATCGAACCATGGACCTTCTGGTCGCAAGGCTGGTTCCTTAACCACAAGCCTACGACTACCCCAGTAACCTCATGAAGGTGAAGCATGGAGAGGAAGAAAGACATATTGACGCTTTTGCAAACAAGTGCCTTCAGAAGTTGAGGATCTCATGGACAAAGATGGTGACCACTGAACAATTCTACAAGACAGCCAGGATAGAAAAGAAGTTAATGAACAACATCATATCCACAAGTTATGTGATGAGGCTCCAACATGACAACATTGAATGTAGTTTCCTGACAGGCCTTGTGGAGGGATTCAGAAGATGATGAATCCTGAGAATATCATAGATAGATAACATTGCACCGTGGACTTATTAGGGACCAGATTGCCACAATGAATAAAAGGGCATAGGAGAAAGCTGACTCATCTGCCTTCCGCACATCGATGACTCGTATGACGTCACATATAACATATTTTTTCAATATTATCATTGTACTCCTTAGCTACCATTAATCCTAAAACGCCTCTTTTTTATTTAACAGCACCACCATACTATATAATTACATTAACTCTACAAGTACAAGACGCTGTCACTTCTACAGCAGCGTAATTCATTCACCTATCCACTTCTTACTTAGCTTGCGGTTGCTATCTGGCGATCTATCTAATAGCTAGCAATCTATCAAACAAAACATAATTAACCCGCGTTTAAAAAAAGGATATTGTCCTGTCCGGAGGCTGTCACAGCTTTCAACATCATTGGTGGAGCTTTGAATTAAACCCCAGCAAAAAGAAAATAAATATATCGCTCGCTGTATGGACAGAGAGCTAAACAAACCTCCCTGACGAGAAGCCATAATGGAAAGTTCGCGATCACGTGATCGTCACATGACTTTAAAAGCTTTTTTTTTTAAAGAGACAAGCTATCGACGTCTGGTTTTCTTTTATATTTGTGTAAAATGTAAATTATTTTTAACGTTCTGGTGACTATTCTTATCCACGCTATGTACGAAATTGAGCAAGCTAACTGGACTTTGGGGTAAAAGTTCCTCCTGTGAAATGTGTTCATTACTTTGTTTTGCTTTGAGCTCGTGAACAAACTTTAGTTACTTCACAGTGATGTTGATACTCAGCGCTAGCTACTAGCTACAGCGGATAAACAGTTTTCTAAAAGTTTCTCCAGTTTTGTCGTAATCTCAACGCGCGGTTAGACTATTAATAGCTATAGACGATTTATATACGATATAGACGCGCTTAATAAGTCTGTAATTAATGTAAGTGTAGTTAAAAGTATTTAAAAGCTTTAATCAGTTCAGAACAGTGGCGAAAAAGTGTTAAAAGTTAAGGAGTGAGACATGCACCTGTTCGTGTTTGTTTGTGCTTGTCAGTGCATGTGCTTTACTTTATCTTTATTTATTTATTTATTTATTTATTTTACAAATTGATAATTGCTCATTTTTGTCTGTGTATATGCCGAATATTGTAAGTGGTGTGCGTAATTTATTATTTAATTTCGTTTAGTTAAAGCGAATGCACTTGCTTCCTGGTTTAAGGTGAGGTGACTAAGCACCTCTCACTTCCGCCCGACAGGTAGAGATTAGCAACAGAGAAATCTCAGATGAAAAGCCCGCTGACACCGACCCACAGAAGAGCTCAGAGGATTACTGACACATCTGCTCTGAAATTACTGACCATTCTGTATTGAAGACGGAACCAGAAAAAAAAAATCTAATCTGTAAGTAACTAACCTATTTAGTTTGGTTTGTTTTTCGGTATTACATTAGCTTATAACGCTAACCGAAACTGCTACTGGCTGTACAAGCACTCCTTGACTCCCATTTCAGTCTTTGTGAAGTGACTGCAAATAGCATATATAAATGCTCTTTAGTTTTATAATTGTAATATCATTATAATAAATTATTATTGTTCTTCATTAATTTGATTATTTAAATATAAACGTTGTGTGAAAATCAATTTCCACTAAAGATTTATAATTCATAAAGAACTGTTTGGCCAACTCTCACCCTTGTCTTCATTTAATATTTGAATGGGTCTTTAAGTCGGTGGCCTGGTTCTGTAAACATTTATTTCTGCCTCTGTGCTCATTCCAGCAGTCTTTTCCCAATCTGTGCATTCTGGACCTCATTTAAACATACAGTATGTAATACCTTTAAAATTAGGTGGCACGGTGGTGCAGTGGATAGTGTTGTGGCTTCACGGCAAGCAGAACCCAGGTTTGAGGTGGAGTTTGCATGTTCTCCCCGAGTCGCGTGGGTTTACTTTGGTTTCCGGACACAGTCCAAAGACATACACACTAGGTAAATTGGAAATGCTTGGAATTGTCATTGACTTGTGTATAGATACAGTATGTGACTTAGAGTGGTTATTTGTAATTCCACAATAAGGTGTCACCAAGATAAAGATTTGTTTTTTCCCTGACCCTGGTTCTTCCTCTGGTTTCTCTCTTTTCTTCTCCCTACCACTGACTTTCACATTAGGGATCAAAGATATTTCCCTGACAGATTCCTCAGATTTAGACTCTTCAGGAAAGAGCGATGCATGAAAATGTGCCGACAGGTATCACAGATTGTTACTTAATTGTTCTAATATTTTTAAAGCTGGTAGTGCATTTAACTTTTGAGGTGTTTGTATTTGTGAGAGAAGTGTCAGCAGCTGAGCGGCAGCAGGTGCTCCAGGCCGTGGAGAGGCTGCAGTCCAAGCTGACTCACCGTGAAGAATGGACTCACAGTGAAAGGCTGGGAGCACTAAAGGAAGCATTACAGAGCCCTCTGCTTGGTCGCATCCTCACTCTGCAGCACTCTCTTAAACAACTTAAAGACCAGGTCAGGCTTTTCTGACTCAAATATGCACCCCACACAACTCAGAACACACCAAGCTCCAAAAGCCAGCTTTTATACAACTGGCCCATTGTTTTACATGGTGCAATATAACTGTACATTATATCAAATTAATTGAAAAAATGTAAAGCATAATATAAAGATGATAAAAGTGACCCACACACTGGCCTTCCATCTTTACTTCATGATAATACATTTCTTCAATTCAGGAATAATGACTGTATCAATTCAGGCACTGATTTGTGTACAATTCAGTTTTGTTGCTTATAAGTAGACCTGAGTGCTCTCTATTTTTCGATGCTGGGACATGTCAACAGTCAGGTTTCCTTGACTGTTTATTTTAACTAGGACTGAAATGTTCCTTTTTTGTATAAAGAAGCTTTACTGGGATGACCTTCACTTTTACATTGATATTGACACGTCTATGACATTGACACTTTTATGAAATTGACAACAAATTCAATTTCAAAAAACGTTAAGACAAAGTACAAACTGTAAATAAAAATTTAATGCAATAAGTTACAAATCTCAAAAACTAATATTGTATTCACAATAGAACATAGACAACATATCAAATGTCGAAAGTGAGACATTTTGAAATTTTATGCCAAATATTGGTTCATTAAAAATTTCGTGACAGCAACACATTTAAAAAAAGTTGGGACGGGGCAATAAGAGGCTGGAAAACAGGAACAGCTGGAGGATCAACTGGCAATAAGTCATTAAAATGACTGGGTATAAAAAGAGCATCTTGGAGTGGCAGCGGCTCTCCAAGTATAGCTGGGAAGAGGATCTCCAATTCCTCTAATACTGTGCCGCCAATAGTGGAGCATTATCAGAAAGCAGTATAAAATTGCAAAGATTTTGAACATATCATGAACTACAGTGCATAATATCATCGAAAGATTCAGAGAATCTGGAAGAATCTCTGTGCGTAAGAGTCAAGGGTGGAAAACCATTCTGGTTGCCTGTGATCTTTGGGCCCTTGGACACAAAATCAAAAATGGGCTCAGGAATATTTCTAGAGAACATCATCTGTGAAAACAATTCAGGTAAAACTGTATAGTTTAAAGATGTCGTCGTATTTAAACAGGATCCAGAAGCACAGACGTCTGATCTGGGCCAAGGCTCGTTTAAAATGGATTGTGGCAAAATGGAAAACTGTTCTGTGGTCAGACTAAAAAAAAAATACGTTTTTTATGAAATCAAGTTCTTTATGGCAGCTTACACATCTGGAAGGACACCATCAATTCTGAAAGGTATATCCAGGTTCTAGAGCAACATATGCTACCATCCAGAGAACATCTCTTTCAGGGAAGACCTTGCATTTTCCAACATGACAATGCCAAACCACACACTGCATCAAGAATGGGTTAGTATTATTATCTCTCAAGTTGAGCAACTTGTCTCCTTAGTCTCCAGACATTTACAAATGGTTGTAAAGAGAAAATGGGTTTGTCTTACAGTGGTAAACATGGCCTTGTCCCATTTTTTTAAAATGTGGTGTTTTAAAACTTGCGCATCATTGAATACTGTTTTTATTTACAATTTGTTCTTTGTCCCAACTTTTTTGTAGTTGGGTTTGTAGTAATAATCATGTTACTGTGAGATAGTCATTAATTAATTACTTAGTAGTAAATTGTTGTTTTATGTTAATTAAGTATAACAATGATTCAATCTGCTGCAATGTTCTAATCAGACAGGATTTTGTTACACTCCTGTAATGCCAAGCAGAGACACTGAAACCTCTGTGTTGCAATTTGTATTCAGGCTGAGTTTTTATTGACACAAAAACCTTCTACACAATAAACAATCCACTTGCCAAATTAAGATAATGGCAATAACGAAAGCTTCATATTCTAAGTGCTGGCAAGGTCAGACAAATGCTTATGAATGCGTCAGGTGAAAACTTATATATACAGAGAGGAGTGGCAGTGAATTTCTTTTTTTGTGGATCTATCAAGCCTTAATATCTACTGTCTTGGTTTGAGTAACTGCCTTGTCTGAGATGTATTGATGAAATGACCAGGAACCTGCTCTGTCAGCCCGGGCTAAATAAGCAGAAGACTGATAAGTTTCCACAGCGTGAGTCTAAAGGTCATTAATACATTACCTGTTTAGAAGTATGGAAAGCTGCAGAGAAATGTATTGATTTTCTTCTATTGCTTTTTTTTCTGCTTTAGGCTGTGGGATATCTCTCACGCTGCTGTGTTGTACTCTATCAAACACTTTTGTTTGACATGTAAAATGCATTTTAAAAGTCAGCTGTGAGGCAGTATATTGCACAGCCATCGAAAAATAAAATATCTTCCTGTTTGTTTTATGATTATTTTATATGTATTAATAATGCAAGTTCCTCAATTTATTTTTTTCAGCTTAACTCCATACCACCAGATGCATATAGTGAGTTCAGTTTCTCCAAGAAAGGTCAATTGATTGTAACTGCTACCCATCCTGGAAGCAGTTCGGGCTCTGCAGACTCCAATGGCACTGCATCCTCTGAGCAGCTCCATAGATGGCTCCATGCTACAGCCAAGGTGAGAGCCGATGACACTAATGATGGAATGATAGTGGTCTCTTATTTGACCACATATAGATAACCTTGATACTTACCATCTGTGCATTTTATGTATTTAAATGGTGCAGTACACCCTCATTACATCTGTGCAAGGTCTTTTCAGGGAAGGAAACTGGAGCATGTGAGCCTGCTGAGACCATTAACGGGAGGTCTAGGCTTCAGTGTTGTGGGTCTGAGGCCAGATGGAGTTGGTTCTCATGGGGTATTTGTCAAACAGGTGCAGCAGGGGAGTGTAGCAGACAGGTAAGCTTGTAAAATGTAACATTTTCTTTAAGTTGAAAGCATAGATAAATCCAGCAAATGATTTTTCTCTCATAAAAGCGTGAAGTTTACAATATGTTTCTGCTGAGACATGCAAAACAAAAAGTTTATCATTTTGACTTTTTTTCTCATGCTGCTCTCTTGTGCATACGTTAGTGTGCCAACCCTCCAATTCAAAGATTATGGCAAGTTTTGGTTAAACCCTTTCAGGTAAATACAATTGAGTGTGATGATTTGAATGATGACTAAACCACAGCTATTCATGCCTCTGGAACTACACTTGATTGCTTGGTGCAAGAGACAGTGTTATCAGTGAAAGGCACTTGAATTAAAATGTGTTCTCAGAAATGCTGATATATGATTCGGACTTGAGATTTGTGACTTGTAAGTGACTTTGATCACTTAATTGTGGTATGCTGTTTCAGGGAGTCAGGCCAGTGTCTTTTCAATGGTGAACTAATGGGGATGTCTAAAAGCTCTCTTAAAGACCACATGCCATTAAGACACAATGCATTTGGAACAATGTCTATATCTCAGACAGATTTGCCCATTTAATAACAGTCTTTAATTTCCTATTAAAATGAATGTGGGAACAAAAAAAAAATATATAAAATCTGACAGGCCAGGTGATTAAGTGTGCGTAGCAGAAAGCTATATTAAAATGTGTGGTTCATTTAAGATGTAATGCAGTTAGAAAAATTGTATTTAATAAAGAGTATTTTAATTTCTTGTTAAAATGAATAGGGCAAGTGAATAAGTGTGTATCTGAACATTTTCATAAACCTCACATTGGATTAAGATGCAGTGTGTTATTAATATGGTTACTAATCACACTAATAATATTATTCGGAAGAACAATATACTGTAAAAAGACATAATATTAAAGTGTTTGCCTTCTTCTTTAAGACTTCTGCAATTCATCTAATCATGCTGGATTCCTTTTTCTCTCGATAATCATTTTTCCATATATCCCAAGTAGTCTAAAGGGAGCTTTATTAGAGAAAATAAATGTACCCTTGTCTCCTCAGTCCCTAGATGTTTACAGACTGTTGTAAAAAGAAAATGGGATGTCTCACAGTGCTAAACATGGCTTTGTCCCAACTTTTTTGTTGTCACCTAATTTTTTCTATTAAATTATACATTTTTCTCAGTTTAAGAATTTGATATGTCATCTATGTTCTATTCTGAACAAAATATGGAATTTTGAAACTTCCATATCATTGCATTCCATTTTTATTTACAATTTGTACTTTGTCCCAACCTTTTTGGAATTGGGTTTGTATTTGATTCATGGCAGGGAATGACTTTACAATATTTGCAATCTATCTGATTACTCTTCACAGTGTAAAGTTAATACAAATTGAGAAATAAAATACAGTATACTAATGTGGGCATACATTCTGACATGGAATTACTGATTAATTACTTGAAAAATAAAACCTAAAATTTAACTTGTTGCAAAATGCATATGAGGATTGTACAATACCGGAGTAGGGGAAGTAGAGAGCATGTGCAGGGTTGCGGTTGAGTACAGGTTGCATCTTTATTTTTTGGCCTTTTTCAAAGCAAATTATTAGTCAATTTAGAACTGTTGGTCATCTTTTTTTTGTCAAAGTATTCCATGTTTTAAGAATTTTAATCAAGGTACATCAACACCACACTATTTTCATTTTCAGAGATGGCAGATTGCATGAAAACGACCAGATTCTGGCCATCAACGGGATTCCCCTGGACCAGAATGTTACTCAGCAGCAGGCCATTGCTTATCTGCAGCAGCAAAGGGACCGAGTCGAGCTTGTAGTGGCCAAAGACTTGTTTAAGCCACACCCCCCATCTGGATCTATTCAGAGAGTAAGGCTTTCACTACAGTCCAAGAGCAACTCATTATCTATGTTTTTTTACTGAGTGTGACTGTGTCATTGTGTATATTTCTAATCTGTTAGATTAGTGTAATTTGTTCTAATTCCTTAATGTATTATTTTCCACAATGTTCATTTGTTTCTGAACCTCTTTTCACATTGAGCAGGGTTATGATGTTGGTTTATGCTGGTCCTTAGTCTCTAAATTTTTTCTTAACACCTTGAGAGAGAAAAAGTAACATGCATGTAATTTCCTCCTTCAACTTGAATAAGAGGAGAATAAATGCTTGTTATGATTGCCTGAGTGATCCTCTTTCTATTCTCAACAGAGAATGAGAGATGGAGAGGAGAGAGAGAGAAAGAGATAAAGATAAAATCTTTGAGAGGGATAATTAGCCTGGTAAAGATCAACAGCCATGAGATGAAGCTGATTAACTCAAGCCTTTAACAATAAATGAAATCGTTTCCCCTCGTCTATTTTAATTAAATATAGCTCAAGTGAAGGTCTTAGTGTGAATGTGAATGCACGACTTCAGGAGAAAGATCTTTAATGATGGATATATTAAGTTATTTGGATTTATTTTAGTATGCTGTGTTTTTGTGCTTTTTATTGTGCTTATTTACTGCTCATGTTGTTTTAATACCCTTGGACTGATGCCACTTACTGTTTATCAAATCCAGGTCTTTTCCGTGTAGTTGCTTTGATTTTTTTTAAGCGTTTTACTCATCGGGTCATGTTTAACAAAGCACCTGGCAAATGTCTCGATTGATTTTGATTTATTGTTGTTCAGCTTAACTACCTGTCATGACACTGTGTTGCAGAGTAATTGCCAGCAATGGCATGTAGAATCTGAAGAAAATTTGATTTATTGACCAAATGACAGTGATAATATAAGATGAGGAAGAAGATGGAGCGTAAAATCAAAACATTGACACTTCCTATTTTAAATATTTAACACCAGTACATTGCCCTGAAGTGGAATCCTATAAAATATTATTTTTAGAATATTTAGTTACTAAAATGGGTACATTTTAATTCAAAAAGTATACAAATATTTTTTATAAAGCCATTTCACTTTCTGTTTGTAATGCTTATATTTAAACTGTCCCAAACTCTCTTTCCTTGCTTAGAGTATTTCTTTATATCCAGCTGAAAAAATATTTTCATAAGCAAGATAGGCAAAGGGTCGGGGGATCACTGCTTCATGACTTTTGTGCCGGTGGTTCTTAATAAACCTGATTTCTGAATCCAGATTTTGGTGCATGAAAAAAATCAGGTCAGGCATGACTGAGCCAGGAGGAATAACAGGGAAGCAATGTCAAGAGTCACATTACGAGAATTCATTTGTTTGACCCCCTCATCTCAGCACAATTTTAGAAAGTAAAGCGGTTATTAAATGCGAGTGCTTATATTTTGTTTGGAGTACATTTTAGAAATATGGATCTTTTTATTTAATAAAATTTTAAACTTAATTTTAAGTTAACTTAATTTTTACTACCACGTTATTAAAAGTAAAATAGGTTTCCTATAGTCTTATAGACTATAGTTTCCAATTATAACCACCAGTAATCAGTTCTATGCTGGTTAGATAAATTCAGATATTCTAGCTGCAATTTTTAGTCACTTGTTTTAACCCACTCCGCTTAAATATACATGAAAATGTTTATTTAACTGCATTATTGATGTCTGATTCTAAATACAGCTTGGATCATGTCAGCCTAAATCACGGTTGAGGTTTTTAGCTAGATCATGCTGCTGGAAAAATCAGGAGCGCAATTTACTTGCTGTGCATGGGAAGTTAACATAAAATAGCAGAAACCAGTGCAAACTAGATGACTGCAAACATGCAATCATGCATTTTATGTTTTAGTGTAGTGCTAGATGTTCTCCGCTTGTTTGTGTGGGTTTACTCTAGATGCTCCGGTGTCCTCCCACAGACCAAAGACATGCACGCTAGGTAAATTGGAAATGCTAAATTGTCATTAACTAGTGTACTGATATGTGACTTTACGTACGCTATGACACTTGTGTTCCTGTCATTAGAATAGCCACCGTTGCTTAGGAAGATGTTAAACAATAAATAAATAAATTAATAAATAGGGTAGTGTATAGCTTTGACCCCTTCAGAGTGGAATGATGAAAACAGAAAGTTGGTTTCATATGACAGTAGATAAATGGGTGAGAAATTACTGATACACTAAGAAGAATAGAACCAATTTATCTGATTATAGATCAGTGTTCAAGGAGAGTGTAGTGATTAGAAGCCTGGAGGATGTGGGACAGTGGGTTAGAACAACCACAGAATGACTCTCATGAGGTTTCTTGATCATCACTCCAGCTGTGCTTTATATATATATATATATTCAGGGGTTAGACAATCAACTCCATCAGAGATGCAGGCTTCTTAGTCCGAATGTCACAAGTTCCTGATTTCCCTAAAGAACTTCATATTTTGATTTGTCTGTGTTTCTTCTTTGAACTAAAGAGTTTGTTAGCAACGGCGGATGGCGCGGTGAATTGTGTTCACAGATAATGTTCTCTGTAAATATTCCTGGGCCATTGTAAGCCTGTATGTAATGCAGTACCGTCTACGGGCCCAAAATCATGGGCACTCAGTATGGGTTTCCAGCTTTTTCTACAACATCTTTTCCTTCCTTTCGCCTCTGTATTAATGTTCATGGACGCAGCTCTGTGAACAGCCAGCCTCTTTAGCAATGACCTTTTGTGTTTTGCCATGCTTGTGCAATGTGTCATTGGTCATCTTTTGGTCAGCAGTCTTCCTTATGATTGTGGAGCCTACAGAACTAGAGTGTGGGACCATTTAATGGCCGTTGCAGGTGTTTTGAATTAATTAGCTGATTACAGTGTGGCACCAGGCGTCTTCAATATTGAACCTTTTCACAACATTCTCATCTGAGTTACTGAATTTGGGTTTTTTCTTAGTTGTCAGTTTTATAAATAATTAAATCAAAAGAAATAAACAATTTGGATCTATGGAAATATAATCTATATGTATTTGGTTTGGGCAATGAAACTGAAACACCTGTCATTTTAGTGTGGGAGGTTTCATGGCTAAATTGGACAAGCCTGGTGGCCAATCT
>JAOUQV010000004.1:8221377-8231956 GCA_028565295.1 Aspidoras spilotus | reverse complement strand
GTCTTGCTGGTGCATTTGTGACCAAGACAGCAAGTCTTTGTGATGTATCAAGAGCCACTTTGGGGTGTTTTGGAGGAACCAAGTCAGGACACGTTTTCCTCCACCAGCATCACGTAGGGACCTGGCCACTATCCTGCAAGAAGAATTGCTCAAAGGCTTCCTGCAGTACCACAAAATGTTTTAATGAATTACTGCTAAAACTCTGGATATTTGAATCTGCAATTTTAGGGAAATCCAGGGAAACTCTTTTCAGTGTAACTGACTATCACAGAGAAGATCTGTGACACGGGGCAGTCGTAAGCTTGTGGTAAAGGAACCAGCCTTGCGACTGGAAGGTCTCTTGTTCGATTCCAAGTACCAACAAGTCATGGCTGAAGTGCCGTTATGCAAGGCACCTAACCCCAGTTGCTCCCCGGGCGCTGTGCTGAGCATAGTGGCAAAATGTAATACTCTTACTTTCTTTCAGAATTCCGCTAATATTAAATCAAAACCTAAGTGGTACTGTTCCACTAATAAGCATTGCTTCAGTAGTGGTGACTACCAGTTTCCCCTTTTTGATTTATGATAAAACCTGCTGGTTAGTGCAGTATATTGCATAATTTCATTGTCAATATTGCCTTAACCCACTTTTTTTTTTTCTTTTTCTTACTTTGTAGCTGGAGGAGGACAATTCCGCTGCTGAACGGGACTTCAGGGAAGAATTGGATTCAAACTTAAATCTTCATCAGCTAATCGGTGAGAATTTTTTTTTTTTGTTTTTTTTTTTGCAGCTTTGGTAACATGAACATGTCAAAATTCACATTGGCTGACGCCACCCTAACCTGTGTCAGGTCTACCTTGTCAATAAAACAATTACAAGACATGTCAAAATGGCAAGCTGGTTATATCAGACATATGCCTTCTTGCCAAATACGTTTGCTTGGCAGATATAAACTCATTTATTTTTATAGCCCCAGGTCTTTGTGGTGTTTTCAGATGGCTTGCTTGGCCATTCTAACTTTAACAGCCCGCTTATTAAGCTAGCTTGCCCAGTTGCCAAAGCCAGGGAAATATTGGACTTCTGACAATTCATTTAGTTTATTTGTTACTCTATTGGCAGGAAAGTGTAATACATTGTTTCTGGTAATTCTTATAAAGGTGTAATAAATCCCAGAAACACACACAACTCTCCTGCCTGTTTGTTTTGTAGTGACAAAACTATAATATCCTAGGTTTTGTAGTTTTTCAAATTCTGAACATGATCATTAGGTGTGGGAATAGCATTATGTACCTAAAGAAACACAAAAGAATGTAAATAGCTTTTAAATCAACATTTGTATGTGTCATTTCAGGTCAGTCAGCTAGGACATGGGTGGAGAAAAATGAAAGCCAGTTCGACTCGGATTCCAGGAACGAAGGATCAGAACTCACTCTAACTGACACAGACACGGAGTGAGTGACACCCATAGCTCTGTGTTGTTAAGAAAACTCCTTAATGTTGGTATTGATGTTGATGTAGTTGTGCGCATTCTGAGCGACTCCCTACACTATAACACTACCTCCACAGGCCTGGAATGTAGACACGCTCAGGTTTGTTTGATGTATTTTTTTAGATGGAGCTAAATTCTGACCCTACCATCTATGTGCCTTAGCAGAATTCAAGATTCAACAGACCAGGCTACAACTTCAGCTGTCCAGTTTTGTTTAGCCTGTGTACACAGCAGACTCAGTTGTCAGTATTTGATTGATATAATTGGAACCTAACATTATCTGCTCTTTTATTCCAATAGAAATATTTTGACTTGTGCCTTCTATGATGCTTTTCTGCTGTCAAAATCTCTTATCATCTTGTTCGCTCATTTGGATGGTTGAACATTGATTAAATATTTGCATTGTTGAATGTTATTATTTCTTAAATTGCAGTACTACTAAAGAAATAGCTACAGGTGCTGGTCATAAAATTAGAATATTTTATGAAAATAAATGAAAGTCCGTTCAAAAAGTGATACTTGTATATTATGCATATTCATTACACACAGACTGATATATTTCAAGTGTTTATTTCTTTTAATTTGATGATTTATAACTGACAAATAATAATAAATCCAAAATCCAGTATTTCAGAAAATTAGAATATGGTGAAAAGGTTCAATATCGAAGACACCTGTTGCCACACTTTAATCTGCTAATTAACTTAAACACCTGCAATGGCCATTAAATGGTCTGTAGGCTCTACAATCATAGTGAAGACTGCTGACTTGACAAAAGACAACCACTGACACCTTGCACAAGCATGGCAAGACACAAAAGCTCATTGCTAAAGAGGCTGGTTGTTCACAGAGCTCTGTGTCCATGAACATTAATACAGAGACGAAAGGAAGGAAAATATGTAATGGGAAAACGTGTGCAAGCAACAGGAATAACAGCACCCTGGAGAGGACTGTGAAACAAAACCCATTCAAAAGTGTGGGGAAGATTCACAAAGACTGGACTGCCACTGGCATCAGTGCTTTAAGAACCACCTGACACATTCTTGTGTTAAGCCATTCTTGAACAAAAGATGGTGTCTAAAGCATCTAAAGACAAAAGGGACTGGACTGCTATTGTTCCTAGAGTCTGGAGAAAGAGAGGAAAGGGACAGAATCCATGTCACTTGATATCTAGATTAAAGTTTCTATAGTCAGTAATAGTTTGGGGTGCCATGTCATCTGCTGGTGTTGGTCCCCTGTGTTTTCTGAGGTCCAAGGTCAATAAAGTTGTCTACCAGGATGTTTTAGCACACCTCATGCTTCCTGCTGACCAACTTTTGGGAGATGCTGATTTTATTTTCCAACAGGACTTGGCACCTGCACACAGTGCCAAAGCTACAAGTACCTGGTATAAGGACGATGGTATCCTTGTTTTTAATTGTCCAGCAAACCCACCTGACCTTAACACTATAGAAAATCTATGGGGTATTGTGAAGAGGAAGATGCGACACGCCAGACCCAACAATGCTAAAGGCCATTATCGGCACCACCTTGGCTCTCCTACCACCTGAGCGGTGCCACGATTGAGTACGTGCTACCCCGCATTGCTGCAGTAATTCGGGCAAAAGTAGCCCTAACTTAAGTATTAAGTGCAGAATGTGCTGATGCTTTTCATGTTCATATTTTCAGTTGGCCAGCATTTTTAAAGCACCTGTAACTGGATAAATACATCAATAAGTATACAGCCATTCTTTTATAGTGCACTGTTAATGTATGCTTGTAATATAAATTGCTTGATGCGTGTTGTTGGTATTGTTTTTGCCGCACTAACTGAATTAAATATTGTATTACAGAATGGCTTGCCAGGAATCCATCAGTACTATCACAAGTCACTGTTATGGGTGGAAGGAAGTTCCAATGTAGCTAAAGTTGAAAAAACAGTGGTTCTGATAATAATTGTTTCTATTTGTGGGTACACTATACTTAATATGTACAGTATTTTTATATATACACTATATTTTCAAAAGTATTCGCTCACCTGCCTTGACTCACACTCACTTCGTCAATCACTGACCTCGCTCTTTCAGTTTACATGGCCTACCACTTTGTGGCTAAGTTGCCGTCATTCCCAAACACTTCTATTTTCTTATAATACAGTTGACTGTGCAATAATATAGGAGCGAGGAGGAAATTTCACGACAGGTTTTATTGCACAGGTGGAATCCTATCACAGTTCCACACTGGAATTCACTGCGCACCTGAGAGCGACCCATTTTTTTACAAATGTTTGTTGTTTTTTTTTTACTTCATGGGTAAAAAAAAGGTGCTTGATTTTATACACCTGTGGCCATGGAAGTGATTGGAACACCTGATTTGTATTATCTTATGCAACAATATTTCCAGTAATGTATTTAAATTAGATATTAACCGAATTGTCAGTATTGTCAGGAATAAGGCACTTTTAAAATAAATATTATCAGCAGTATATCAGTTTATTTTTTGTATTATTGTCTACTCGGTAAACTGCACTTTTACTCATTGTTTAAATAGCGAAATTGTTTTAACAGCTTTCTAAGTTTGAATTGATAATCTAGCTCCATTACCTTTATCTCAGTTTTACAAATACTGTATAACAAAATAAGGTCTTCTTAATGCACAGAAATAATTAATGTAGCTCTTCCATTTAAACATCTGGATTTTTTATATTCTTGTTTTTTACTTAAATCAGCGAAATGTGTTTAGATCAGAACTGTATTTACATTCTTGTAAATTTAGTCGAATTTGTATTCTAGTAGATTTCTAACGCATGCCGAATAACGTGCACCTGTTGGTACTAATGTATGACATTGTGGAAAGAGCAACAGTCGTCAGGTCAGAGTGAGAGTAAGAGTGAGTCAGTCAGGGGGAGGAAGAGAGAGAGAGAAATGCTTCTCTGTTGCCTACACACTAAGGCAGATGCTTTAATCTGATGCACATGAGACCCTAACAGGTTCTTAAACACTCTCTGAATGACGGAGTTATTTCTTTACTGAGTTCTTTATGTTGCCCTATAAATTATGAAAACAAAATTCAAGCTTAGTGTTGCACAGCATGCCTGATTATATTCCTTTCACACTACCACTATGATCATGTATATGTGGTGTTCTGTCTAGTGTTGATCATCTTGTCTGAATATCAGTGTACTGAGCAGAAATAATGTCTTCCTAAATACTTTTGATGCTACAGTAAAAGTACATATTTGGCGAGAATATTTAATTTTGTGTCATGTCGCTCTCTACAGGTCTGCGCAGCTGCCTTCATATGCCAGGCCAACCAAGAGAAGTCAAGGTGCTGCAATGGGTCTGATGAGAGACCAACGCAGGTTAGTGCTAAAATGTATTATTGGCTTTAGGAGTCTGTTTTGCTAAAGATTCCGCTGCAAAGATTTCTTATAAGAGGTCAGAGTTTTTAAAATATGGATGTGTATGTGCGTGTCTCATATCAGTGATTTACCAGAACGAGAGGATGGAGAGGGAGAGGAAACTCCCATCTTCAGTCATTGGGGTCCACCTCGCAGGTTATTCCAATTCTTTTGTTACTAACTTAAATGTAAAAAAATAAGTTTGATAGTTTAAGTGTGAAAAGTTTCCAATTTTCATAACACTGCACTTACTATTATTGTATGTAGGAAGCATACATGGTATATATGAATTCATGCACTTTTATTTATCTTAATTAATTATTTTTATTAATTTTTGTTTTTGTTTCTTTGTTATATATTTTATTTCACTTTTTATGATTATGTGAATGCTTAGAACATCAGTGCTTCTAATACTTCTGTATGAACATACAGGCTAGTTAGGATTTTGATGTGCAGATAATTTTGTTGTGTATATTTGTATAAATTTATTCTGTGTATTATTTCAGCATTTGTGGGTTTTTTTTTTTTAAAGAGTGGAGGTGTGGCTGGATCATGGTGAATCTCTGGGCATAAGTATTGTTGGCGGTCGTTCGGTTATAAAGCGCTTGAAAAATGGGGAGGAACTGAAAGGCATCTTCATTAAACAGGTGCTTCCAGACAGCCCTGCAGGACGCACACATGCACTCAAAACTGGAGACAAGATCTTGCAGGTGAGCCACACACAGACTCAACCTATGCTATCTCGTAGATGTGTTTTCAGAAAAAAATAATTTCAAAACATTTTAATGCTTTAATGATGTGCAACTTGTAAAATATTTTAAACAATTACACAAAAATAAGACGGTGATCTATTGCATGTCTCAGGTGGCAGGTGTAGACCTGCAAAGTGCCAGCCACGAGGAGGCAGTGCAGGCCATTAAAAGTGCTTCAAGCCCTGTGGAGTTCATCGTGCAGAGCCTTTCAGCCACTCCCCGGGTATAACTAGTGACTATTTCTAAAAATGCTCCATGTTAAATTTTTTGATCTCTTTGCTACTTTGCTCATTACTCTATCCAATGATATCCTGCAAAGAACAGATGATTGTTTAAACCAAATTTGATCTCTGAAAAATTGTGTACATCGTGACATCATTGAAGAATCTAAAAAAATTTAGTTTTACCTTGCTTCGGGAAAAACAAAGTAATATCATCAAATAACTGATTTGTTAATTACATTGTAAGAAATAAAAAGCTTTGTGGTAAGTTAAAAAAAAGAATAATTAAAGACTTGCACTATGCAGAGATAAGCTTTTGTGGCTGTTTTACTGTAGGAATGATAACATTAAAAGCACTGTAGCGTTCAAGCATTGCTATGGTCTTGATATTTTCACACCATAGGCATACAAAATCCACTACTAATTATAGGCTATATATCTTGCCTGAGCATGATGTGTTGTGGAGTTATGCTATGCTTCGATATTATCGAATAAGTTGATTTTAGTTTTAAGAAAGCTGATTCTAATTTAAAAAAAATATATATATATATATGTACTATATAACAGATTCTGTTTTATAATCTTTGTAAATCGAGATGCTGTAAACCTTTTTCATATATTTTTTTGTAAGAGTGAGAGGGCACTGTGGTTTTGGGTTACATTTTATGTATGATGCTATTGTGTCAGTGGCTTTTGCATTTACCTCCAAGAGCCTCACTTTCATGGAAATTGCCTGACTTTTACCATCCATTCCCATTGGCTTTGTGTTATTTATTAAAATTTTGAAATATTAACGTTTTCTGTACTTTACCTCATGCTCCATGGCTATTCATTTATTATAATATCTGAATCTGCCTCTGCTGTTTGTGTGTGTGTGTGCGCGCGCGTGCGTGTGTGTAGCCTGTTTCAGTTACAGCGTCGAATATAAGACAACACAAGGCTAAGAGGAAAGGCATGCTGGTAAGCAGCTCGTTCTCTCCCTTTATCCATTTTACTTTCATGACTTGGTATAATCTATCTTCACTTCAGTGTGTTTGCCAGCTGTCTGCTGTTTTATCAAATTTAGAGCTTGAGAGAGACAGAAAACTGATCTGATACTCACACTATGGGGGAATTCGCATCTACAGAATGAGAAATTTTAGTCAGCTCATTAATCCAAATGTTTTTCGTGTTTGTATTGGTAGTGGGACCATTAGTCTATACTGTGCATGTAAAACCATGGCATGCCACTGTAATTACTGTATGTATTGTAATTACTGTAATAAAAATTAGTTGTATTTTGTACTGAAAATGTACAAGGCTACAAAATCGGTTGTGTTACATTCCAATACATTTATCTTTTTCAAAAATGCATGTGGACTCTTTGACATTTAAAAGTATTGTGTGGATGCATAGATGTGGAGAAGGTTTAAAAAAATATTTTGCACTTAAAGTTCCCATGAGGATGATGGCCTCCATAATTTGTAAATGGAATGAGTTTGCAACTACCAGGCCCTGGCCACTCCACACATCTATGTAACTTTTTTGGTAAGAGCAGTAACCAAAAAAATGGTCAATAAGTTACAAAGATACTGTATGTAGAAAGGAGAAACTTCTAAAAGCTTAACCTTCAATACAATACTTCACCAAACTAGACTGACCATCCAGATTGAATCCTCTCCTCAATAAAATTTTTGGGGAACAAAGCACCTAAAAGACATTTAGACCGTGATGAATGAGATTCACTAATCTCATGAAACCAAGACTGATGTAGCAGGCCTACGTTTCTTTAAATAATTGTTTGTCTTTATATTTAACATGTGTTAACTCAATCTGTCATCTTTAAGCAGTTTGGACTTGATTCAGATGTATTGGTACAATGAATAATATATTGTACAGTGTTTGTTTTTCCATGTTTTCTAGTGACAACGATTTGAATCACCACCTTTGTTGTCATTTTTTTCCAGCCTGTTTTAGTGGACTATAAAGACTACAGTAAATTAAAATGCAAGGTTCTGTCATCTCCTCTGGGAGTATCACTTTTACCTTTTACCACCAGAAATGGCAAAATTCTTGAGTACTACAAATTTAGGTTATAATTAGATTGAGATGTCAGTAATTTACCTAATTCCTACTTTAACCATTAGTATACCACATAAAGTATCTTTTGAGGATTTGGTATGTTATTCAGCCCTGTCAATGTACTGTATGTCTTCTAATTAGTTGCTAACAAGTATTATTATTATTTCAGCACATTTCCAAAAAAAAGCTTGTTTTCATTTGGAGGATGTGAGAAATGGGGTGAGAACTTGGGTGGTGGGGGGGGGTTGATGTTTGGGGTGAGGACCTGAGTGAATTTGACAAGGGCCAAATTTTAATGCTAAATGACTGGCTAGATTCAATTCAGTTAAGTTTATTTCTAAATTGCTTTAAACAAGGGCCATTGTCCCAATGCGGCCGTTCAACAACATTAAAAGTGTTAAATCCCACAGAGGAATTATTCCAGTGCAAACTTTAAATACTTCCTATGGCATAATTGAACACATACAAACAGCTTGCAGTACTTAATCTGATTTAGATTGACCTATTAGTTCATTGTAAGATAAATGGTAACGTTATATAGTATACTGATCTTTGTATTTGTTGATGTCTGTGTGAGAGTAGAAACAACAGCCGAGTGCTCCTCCTCCCATGCGTCTCCCCCCACCCTACAGACCTCCCAGCCTTGTTCAGGAAGAGGAGTATCCAGAAGAGAACAGAGGTTGGTCATTTTTTTTTTTATTTTAGAATTTCCCTTTTTTTAAATCCTAAAACATGTTACTCACATTAACAAACTTGGTGGTGTCGTATCAGATACGATCTGTGTCTTGCCCACTCTGCTTCCTTACCGAAAGAACTTCTATTTAATACTGTGCCATATTTAATCTATATCATAGTGTATATTGTTAATCAATACAAAGCATTAAATATACACATCAATCATATTTTCACAATATTATCTATCTAATTTTCTGATTAATGCTAGTCCACTTAGACACTTCTGTTTTCTGAGTTTTTATTGAACGCGGAGAAGCCTGGATTTTGCTCTGGCTAGATTCATCACTTTCTAGACTGAATGTTTCGGCATTACATTAAGAAAGTATCCCAGGTTATCAGAGCGTGACAGAATGACAATTGACTTGGTTGAATTGAATTGAATTAATGGTAGACTCTGAGACCCTTCACTATTCTGCAAACATCAGATATGGGAAATATTAGCTGATCTGAGGAAAGACTTGAGAGTTAGGACTTATAAAATAGCTGGAATTTCTATATTCTCACCGTTTTGGAGGTTTAGATTTATTTTCAGGATGGAGAGCATTATGGTTTCTTTATGAAGAAAGAATTTTCTTTCTCTTGATATCTCCAAAAGTGGCTTATGTGGAAATTGTTGCTTCAATAAACAGCTTTTCTGGTTTAAACGAATAAAAATGCAGAATCATATAGAAATTGTTTCTTTTATATATTAATGGACAAACTAGTGGGATGTTTAATGCGTAATTTTTATTTTTTTTTTTTTAAGATAACAGCAGTTGATTTGCAAACATTAACATCAGACACAGCATCTGACTGTGAATTCAAGACAAACAGATTTCAATTATAATAGATTAGTCATTCAATGATTTTCCAAATATTGTACTTTTTAATGCTAGTTCAAAAATATTTAAGTTTTTTAAACTTATCAAAACAGTAGTTATTACACATGCGAAAAATGTAGGCATACATTTTGCTGCACAGTTTTGTGAGCCAGTTTTAGTGCAAGCAACTGCTGTGTTGTTTTGTAACTTTCCATCTGCTACCTGATGGGATCTCTGACTGATAAAGCCTCTTAAGTGCTGATTCTCATGCTCTTATCGGGCAGCTGTCTGTGGCCCAGGACTGCTTAATGAGACACTGCATTGATGGCAGTCAATCGTTAAGCTGAGCTAAACACACCCTCTCTTCATTCTGCTGCATGCGCTATTAGAGCCACTGTAGAACCTTGCAGAGGTGTGAAAGTCAGCAGTTTGTTTAATCCTTTCATATAAAACATGCTGAAGCTCCTGGATTAAGATAAGAGTAATCTACTTTGTATATTGTATGTACAGAGTGAGTCAGATAGTGAAACGTTTCTAAAACTTGTAACAATGGGATTACTAATGCTGGCTTATAGTAGAATTTTAGTAATAACAGGTTTGCTGACCATCTTTTTATTTTCTGTCCGATTTCACACATCATTAAAGAAATAGATAAGACCATCATGAGACCATTAATGTGTGTTTTGTGTTTCCAGTTCAGTGAATTTGCTGTCTCTTAAAGTGAATGCTTCTCAATCTTCTCTTTACATCTGCTTGACTGGAATAACATATTCATAGCACAGTGCTTGTTTGGCATTTTGGGGCGATATTTATGTGCACATTAAAAAATAAATGCCACCATCTGTCCCGACCCAATGTGAGAGCCGTGGTTTGGAGAAGCACAGCAAAGTCTAGATAGTGTGTGTTTGGTGAGGGACCTTTTAAGATGGTTCATTCATTTCAGCATCATTCACCTCAAGGAGGAGCAGTTTAAACTCTTTTTAGAGTGCTTGAAAATCTCTTTATTTATATAATTTATTTATTTAATTAAGTCAAAGTAACTTTCAACAAAATAAACATGAGAAATACAGGGGTTAGACAATGAGACTGAAACACCTGTCATTTTAGTGTGGGAGGTTTCATGGCTAAATTGTACAAGCCTGGTGGCCAATCTTCATTAATT